>PISX010030692.1:0-18417 GCA_004024625.1 Mellivora capensis | reverse complement strand
TCTCTGCCTACTTGTGATTTCTGTCTGTCAAATAAATAAATAAAATCTTTTTAAAAAATCTAAAAATAGATCCATGCAAATATGAAAACCTGAAATATGTCCAAGCTGTCATTTCATATGAGTGATGAAAACCATTAATAGTACAGGGAAAACAATCAGTTATTCAAGTGAGAAATAAGGAACAGATCTCTATTGTAATTGATGAGAATTTATTCCATATGGTTAATGACATTTAAATACAATGTTTATTTAATTACTAGAATTGTGTTCACATCAATATCCTGCATCTAATACTTTTACTATGGGTATATAAGAGATTAACATGATAGGAGGTGTGAAAAGGAAGTAAGTGAAATTTCTGTACTATTTTTGTAACTGTTCTATACAGTTATAATTCTTTTAAAATAATACAATTTTTAAATTTATTTTATTTTATTTTATTTTTTATTATTATGTTCAATTAGTCACTATATAGTACATCATTACTAATACAATTTTTAAATATATTGCAAATAATATATAGTCAATAATGAATTGGATTCCATATGAATTATGAATTTAAATATGAAGAGCAAAACAATATTTTTTGAAAAAACAATACAGGGGAATATCTTTAACCCTTTGCAATGGGTAGGATTTTCTTAAATAAGATTAATGAATGCACACCAGTAAATATATCGATATATCCAGCTACAGTGAAACCTAAGAATTTATGTACATTATAATTGTTATCTCATATCCACAATAATTTTATTTATTTAACTAATTCATTTGTTTTTTAAAATATTTTATTTGTTCACTTGAGAGAGAGAGAGAGCATGAGCAGGCAGGGGGGCAGATGGAATGGGAGAGGCAAGCTCTCAGGTGAACAGGGATCCCAATGCAAGACTAGATCCCAGGACCCTGAGATCATGACCTGAGCTGAAGGCAGACGCTTAACAAACTGAGCCACACAGGTGCCCTGCCATGATAATTTTAAGGAAAAAGCAACCAGGGGGTTAATATCAGCTGAAATCAGATAGTTACCAAATTTGGAAATCAGATTTAATCTCAGGCCTACCTAATTCCAGATTTCTTGTTTTCAGTGTTATAATTTGTTCCTTCCCCCAAATAAGATGTTAAACAATAATGTAATCAATTGCATTTTGAGAACTACCTTTGAGCATACCCTGCAATCTTGAAAAACATGCAGGAATAATATAACCTATATTCACACATAAATAAACAAAAAATCAATTATTATAGTTTTCATTAAAATGAATGAAAAAGGTAATTTGTAATAAAATCATATGCCTTTTATGATGTAAATTCTTGGGGAACCAACTGGATGAAACAGATGTCTTAGAAGATATCCTGACATAGTTGAAGCATCATCCACAAGAACTTATATTCAAGAGAAGACATCTCTTAATTAGGTAGAGCCCATGCTTTAAACGAGACTATTCTTATATATAAAAGATACTGTGTACATTTCAGTTACCAATACAGATTGATACAGATATATTGGATTAGTGGTACATATCATGATGGGTGTGGCCATTGGTGTCTTGATTTTTCTGGAATTGTGAATAAACTTTTGGTAAATATCTGGACAAAAAAGATACATTCCTTTTCAACTTTCATGGTTAATTGGGTTTAGGATAATTCTGTAGATATTAAAGCTCAGCAAAAAATGCTTTAAGCTTCAAAAGAGTATGAAGAGTATCTAGGCTAATATAGTCATCCATCCAAAAGATATTAGTAGAACATTTGGTTGCCAAGTAGGAAGGACTGAATAACTTATTGTGTAGGGCTGTCATATGAATTTCAGTATGTCTGACTTACATGGAGTCAGCCCACTAAAATGCAGTACCTTGCTGCTTTTTGTGACAATGCAAAATAACTCACGTATTTTCAAATAATTTTTGAGCACCCTGTTGAGAAACAGTGGCTAACTTATCCTAAGCTTTGGATTAATTGAATTAAGCCTGGCAGTATTATATTTAATAGGAACAACAAAATAATAGTTTCTTATGTTTGCTCTGCCTATCACTTTCAAAGTACTTTCTATATCAGTCTTCCCCAAAACTGGAAAAAGTATGCATTTCTATTTTTCTGATAAATTCAACTTGAAAAGGTGCAAACAGCCAGTGAATAGAAGAATGGGTCTTTATTCATCTGTCCGTTAAACCATCTCAGACCTCGAAATGGAGTGGCTCTTTCCCACAGTTAGGGAGAGCACTGCAGTGTGCAGTGGTTCTCTGTTGCCCTCCTTCAGGGCTTCTTTTCCATGAATCCCGCAGGAAACAATTGTTTTCCCTAGCCTGGACTTCACAGTGCAGCCAGCCTGTCTCTGAAATGTGCACCCAGCATTTCTTGAAGCCTATGTGATATATTAAGAGACTGTGTTCCCTGTTGAAGGCAACCATCTGTTACAAAGTGCTGACACATTTGTTCTGAGAGCAGCTCGGGGAAGAAATCTAACAGTGCTGCAGCGGGGTGCTGAGGACAGAGAGCAGCTGACAGCCCCAAGCCCAGTAAGGACACCACAGAAGCCGCTATAGGAACTGAGAGGGAACAAAAAACTCCCATGCAAGCAATCTACTTGTGACCCCTAAGACACCATCCAAATCACAGAGCAGAAGTGATTTTCTCTATTTCTCTCTTAAGGAGTGTGTAGGGAACATGAGGTCATCCTGGAGAAGGACATCCAAGCTTTTGCAAACTCATCTCTCCCTTTTAGGATAAACAATTCTGGTGTAAAAAGACTATATCAAATTCTATACTTAGAGACCCCTTTCTTTTAGGCATAAGGTAAGAACTAACTGCTTCTGTGCTTCTTAACAACATGATGGTCAGCAGGTGAGACTATACATAGCAGGGACACCCTGATGGGCTTTCCCGGTAGTGAGCACTAAAGCAGGCACATAAAGGAGGCATAGTAGGCAAAATAATGGGCCTCTAAAATGTCCACATCTGAATTCCTGGAACCTGTAAATTTGTTATGTTCTATGGCAAAAGGGAATTAAGATTGTAGATAGAATTAAATTTGCTAATCAGGTGACTATGAGATGGGATTATACTGGATTATGTGGATAGGCGCAGCATAATCACATAGGTCCTTATGAGTGGCACAGGGGGGCAGAGGTGTGTCAGAATGCTGTGGTGTGAGACTCAACCAGATAAAGATGAAAAGAGGCCCCCAGCCATGGAACACTGGCAGCCTCTAGAAGCTGAGAAAGGCAAGAAACTGGACTTACTCCCCAAACCCCCAGAAAGGCATAGAGCACTGCTGAGACCTCAATTTTAGCCCAGTGAGACCTGCTTCAGACTTCTGACCTCTGGGCCTATGTGATAACATCATTGTTTTTTTTACAAGTCACTAAATTGTGATAATTTTTTATAGCAGCTATTGGAAACTAATCCTAGGCTCCAGAGCTGCTGCTGCCTTTCACTTTTGTGGCGGAATATGCCAGCCCCAAAGCTGCAGGTGGATATATTTAGCAGCAGCGACTTAGCGGTGAGAGAGAAAGATGTTTCATGGCTGCGTGTGTCTGCATCACGTGTCGAATTCTATCATCCCTGGAGCTCTCCCAAGTTAGAGGCAATAGAAACTGTAATCAAATGAGTTCTTACTTGGGATTAATTCCAGTGTTCTGGTGAGAAGAAATTATAAATGGTGTCCAGGAAAATTAATTTCGGCTACAATATGAAGGATTTTCTATCACACATTGCACTTCCCATTTGTCACAGGTAGTGATAGTGAGAGGAGAGCTGAGAAATAATGCTTCAGAGAAGTAGGTGAGATTAGCTGAGGCCCCAAGGCCAGCTACTGTCCTCTTTGCTTTATTCATTCATTTGCAAACATGTTTTAGAAGCTCTGTTCAGTGCAGAGATGACAAAAAGATGACCAACTTGGTTGTGCTCTCAAGAAGTTAATTGCCCAGTGAAGGAGACAATCCTACGGATGATTAAAATCCTGCACGGCCAATGTTTCCCTGGAGGTCTGAGTAGGATGCCTGGAAACGAGGAGGGGCATTCGAGTATAACTGGGAGAGCATAACCAGCAGTATTTCACAAATGGTCGTCTCGCCTGTGCTCTCACTGCGTGCATGAACAATCTATTCTTGCAGCCAACATATGATACTATGATACTCTTCTAATTATTTACCTATCTTCCTTGGCTGGTTTTGTGTCTTTCAGGGAAAGGGCTATCTTTTTTTCTTATTTGAATTTGAATTTCTTATTTGAATTCTTATTTGAATTCCTGGCTCCTACGTCAGGTTTTGGCCATTCTGATGATGCTCAAGAAAGTCATTCCTCGGCGGGGTGGGTAAAGAAATGGTGGAGTGAGAACATGTATGAGTGAGTGCATGAGGGGCCGAGTGAGTGATTGGACGGATCTTGAAGTACAAGTGAAGTCCGCGGGCCAGGACAAAATATATTGCTGGTAAAGCAAACAGTATTGTATTGTTTGGATCCCAATGCTACAGACATCCCTAACATGGCACTATTCTTGCCTAAAATGCCATTTAAATCTGGGTGCTATCTAATCTGGAAACACTAGACTAGCTCTGGTGGCCAAGGAGGTGAATGTGTAAGCATTCTGTTCTTTTTCTCCCAATAACACAGTCACAACAGCTCATTCTAATGACTTAGAAATGTTGTCCTTGATGTCAAGCCTCTGGGAAATAGAATATGGAAAAGCCTTCCTCATTTTGTGCCTGGGCTCTGGTACCTCTGTTGCCTCAGTGTCTTCCTAGTCTTACCTTTCCCTGGTTCTTTCCTTTGTTCACATTAGCTCCTACTGAAACCAAAATCATTCTAAGACACAGAATCAAATAACTAAATGTACGTATTGGCTTGTTTCAAAGGGGCTAAGGGACCCTAACACAATTAGAACCAGAGTGATCATAAACCTTTCTTACTGCTTCTAGAATTCACAGCTCTAGTGTATCATGTGTTTGATTGGTCTTGCTTTTCTGTTTCCTAATCTTTTGGAGAACCAATTCTCTCACTTTTCTTCCTCCAGAAAAATTAGAGGTGGCAAGCTAAAAGGACCAAAGTTCAGAGTGGCCACAGGAGTAAGGTGCTTATTCCCCAGTGATGTGTCAGGGCCCGTCAGAGAAGAGAGGTCTGGGGCCAGCTGGTTCTTGGGAAAAAGTTGTGACCAAACCTGTGTACAGTTTTCTCACTGATCACTATGAGTCAAAGAAATTTTAATTTAAGTATTCATGTAACAAAGTTATTTAAATTGCATTTTTTGTGGTAACATACTGTGGGCTCTAATGAGCTTATATGGTGATAGCTAATTATAGAAGGTGTTTCAGATGGTTTAACAAGGTAATTTTTGAAATTTTAATTAATAACTAGCATTTATATGTCATCCTTAAAATATGATTTTGCATATATTTTATTGAAGAAGAGAGAAGAGCTTCTGCAGTTTATGAATTTTATTGGGAACTTGATACTTGTGTGTGTGTGTGTGTGTGTGTATCCAAACAACATACAACAATTAGTACTTGGGCTTTCATATTTATAGCATTAGTCACCAGTTTACAGATTTGAAGAATCATCACTCCTAGAGTTATAAAGATGCAATTTTATGCCCTGCTAATTATTTTCATGTAAACACTTGAGTGCATTTGGAATCTACATGTAATCTTGAGTTACATTGGAGTCGATCTATTGGTAACACAGTAGAATTTGCTAGAAACAACATTAAAAGATATTATAAAGTCCAGTACATTGTGAAGATGACTTTTGAGCTAAGTGGTAAATGTTGTGACATATATTTGGAGCTGGTACTAATTTCTTAAATTTATTATACGTATTATTATGAATGATTTAATAGAAATATGTAAATAATGTATACGTGTTTATAGGTTAATATTTTTTAAAAAGCAATGCCAAAGTTTCAAGAAAGAGGGATTAAAAACCACTGATACTAGTTAAACAAGGAAGTTACTTATTAAATAGAATAGAATGAGACCAAGCCTCAGACTCTTGACTGTATGCGATTTATCAGGTGTGAACACAATTGTACACTCAGTACAGACTGAAGTCAGTACAGACAAGGGTAAGTAACCCAAAATGCCTTAATATAGTGTCCACATAACAGATGAAATATGAAAGTATTATGGGAAGAAACACTATAAATATCCTCATAAGACTCATGAAATTTACTATGTAACTTTTGAAATCCATAATTTTTACATTTTTTGAGCACTGTAAAAATTACAAATTTTTAGCTGAGATTGCAAATCAAATCATCTCATGGAGAGTCTTGAAGCTATTATCTTCATATATTCCATGCTACAGTCAATAAAGAGATGATAGATAGATAAATAGATAGATAGATAGATACATACATACATACATATCTTATAGTGTGAGTGGGAGATTGGAGTCAATGACATATTTCTTCCAGTAAAGTTCCTTGATATTATGATTTTAAAGCAACTACAAAATTATGCTTTTATTTTTTTTCCTTTCACACAACTAGCAAATGATCTAAGAAATGGACAACATATATCAAGGGGACTAAAAATCCAACATTCTTGAGAAACTGGTCTTAGAGCAGCTATCAAGCTAACCTCTAAAGATAAGTAGTCTTTTTGATCTTCTTTGACTACAAAGACATGAATCTGTTTGGATGTGACCTTCAGATTCGTAAGAAGTTCTATCAGAGTCACTTACACATGAATCTTGACAGCAAATGGCAACAGAAGATCAATAATGAGGCGGTCCTGAAGGAACGAAGCCAGGCACCCTGATACAGACATGTCCACAAGATGATTGGCAGCGTGACATCTGAGCAGCTTCTGAGCACCTCAGAGGAAGTAGGGTCACCCTGGGAGGCATGGGCTGAGAGCTGCCGCAGTGACGTATGGAATCACTCCTTCAGGCGGAGTTGTAGCAGCAGGTGTGCCTCAGTGTGCCAGGCAGCAACGTGAGATGGAATGATTCATGTTGGGCAAGAAAAGCAGTCATCCAAGGGGCAGACCCTCAGTAAATGACAGGTCTTAGAGCGGAGGCTACCACTGTGCTCCAAAGAATACGCATCTGCGATACTAAAACAGCTGCCGTGCCTGTGTCATGGTGGCGGTTTGGAAAGCATTCAGCGAAGGACGCATTCTTTGGGATGGCAGCTTCTGGGGAGCTGCCAATACAGTGGACACAATGTCACTGCAGCAGACTTGCTGAGAATAATTTGTTCATTGAGGACTTGAAATGATCCTTCCAATATCTTCCAATATCTGACCTGATGGTGATGACGATGATCTCTGGGGAGGTAAATAATTAAGATAAATAAAGAAAAACACAGATGAAGATAAATAAAGTCCAAAACAAAGCAAAACAAATTTCATTTCATCATCAGAATAGGGCTTAAGATACAAGGTTGACCAGTCGTACCATGAAAATACTGACAAAATAAGGTTTTACTTATTACAGAGAGTTTTGCAGACAATTGTGAATATTTCAGTGGGTATGAGGCTTCAAACAATGAACCTCTCTGAAACATCTTTACTACATAGATAATTTTGGGAATATATGATAATATGAGGACAGTCCCCTGGGAAGAGACTTCTGATGAGAGCAAATATCTTGACTATAACATACCCATCAACATTTTTGAAGTATTTGTAAATTCCACAAAAATCAGTCATCCTTTCATGAAATATTTGTAAGCCCATGTCATATGCAAGGACTGAGCTAGGTATTGACGACAACAGGGAAGAAAATATCTAATTCCTGTCCCTAAAGGAAATGAGATGGTATCACCAAGCATCTTTCTATCCTCTGGAGACACAATCAAGGGAAGCAATAACTAAAGTACATTGTGACAAATGCTATCATTTAATTTATAAATAGTGTAATATAGAACCAGAGAAGAGAAATACTTTTCATGGTTTGGGAGAAGATAAATCTGTACTGCTTTAAACAGTAAGGAGAAGATGGAAAACTGTGTTTTGACAAAGGGTCTGGCAATTTGGAAGAAATTAAGGAGAACTAGCTCAGGAAAATTCTTGGAGGAAAGACTAGCTTATGAAGTTTTCTGTTAGCTTGAGAAGTGTGACATTACTATTTTCTTTTCCAAATAGCTTAGTCTCAGGATTTCTTTACACTCTTAAAAATTATTGAGGATACCAAGAAGCTTCTGTTTACATGGGTTATATTTGTCAATGATGTATTAGAAATTAAAACAGAAATTAAAAATACATTCACTAATCAATTTTAAAATAAGACCAACTCATTGTTAGCATAACAATATCTCAACTATTGTAAATAATGTTTCAGTGAACATGAGAGTGCATATATCTCTTGAGGTTTAAAATTTTATTTCTTTTGGATATATACCCAGAAGTGGGGTTGTGGGATCATATGGTGGTTCTGTTTTTAATTTTTCAAGGAACTTTCATACCATTTTCCAATTATATTCCCACCAAGAATCCTGGCCAATAGTTATTGTACTTTGTCTTTTGATAATAGTTATTCTAATAGATGTAAAGTAATAACCTCATGGTTTTGATTTCTATTTCACTCATGATTAGTGATGTTCGGTATCTTTTCACTATCAATTGGCCAGTTGTATTCTTTTGAGAAATGTCTATTCAGGTCCTTTGCCTATTTTTTTAAAAGATTTATTTATTTATTTTTAGGGGGAGGAGCAGAAGGAGATGGAGACAGAAGAATCCTCAAGAAGACTCCCCACTGAGCTTATAGCCTGATGCAGGGCTCGAGCCTTGGACTTTGAGATGATGACCTGAGCCTAAACCAAGAGTCAAACACTAAGCAACTGATCTACCCAGGGGCCCCTCGTTGCCCATTTTTTAATCAGCTTACTCTTTGTTACTGAGTTATATGTTTGCAAATATCTTTTCCCATTCAGTAGGTTGTTTCTATGCTCTGTTGATTAAGTCCTTTGCTGTGCAGAGCACAAACTAAAAAGTTTGATATTATTGATTCATCTGTACTTGTTTTTGTTATCTCTGCTTTTGGAGTTATATTCAAAAGTATCATTGTCTAAAACAAGGCCAAGAACTTTTGTTTTGTATATTTTCTAATAGTTTTATGGTTTTAGATCTTACATTTAAGACTTTAATCTATTTTGAGTTGATTTTTATGTCTGGAGTGAAATAAGGATCAAATTTCATTTTTTTTCCTGCATGTGAAAAACCAGTTTTCCCACACCATTTATTGAAGAGACTGTCCTTTCCTCATTGTATGTTCTTGGCAAACGTGTTGAGGTGAATTAACCATCAAAGAGTGGATTTATTTCTGAGCTGTCTTTTCAGTTCCATTGATCTATATGACTATCTTTATGCCAGTAGCATACTGTTTTGGTTACAGTATCTTTGTAGTCCATTTCAAAACCGGGTAGTGTGATGCTCCTAACTTTGTTCTTGCTCAAAATTGTTTTGTCTACATGGTCTTTTGTGGTTCCATACAAGTTTTAGGACTGTTTTTTTTTTTCTATTTCTGGGAAAAATTCCAGTAGGAATTTTGATAGAAATTGCAGTGAATATGTAGATTGCTTTGGGTAGGATGGACATTTTAGCAATATTAATTCTTTCAATCCACAATCATGGAATATCTTCCCATTTGTTTGTGTCTTTTTCAATTTCTTTCATCAGTGTCACAGATGCAGATCTCTCATCTCCTTGGTTAAATTTATTGCTAAGAACTTTTTTTAATGCTATTGTAAGTGGGACTATTTTCTTAATTTCTTTTTTGGATAGTTTGTTGTTAGTGTATGGAGATGCAACTGATTTTGTATGTTGATTCTATTTCCTGCAACTTTACTTTTTTTTATTCATCTTAATGGTTAGCTGTAGAGTCTTTTGAGCTCTTTTATGTATGAGACCATGCCATCTGCAAACAGAGACTGTTTTACTTCTTCCTTTCTGATTTGGATGCCTTTTTTTTTCTTTTATCTTCTTTACTTAATTTTCTCCCTTTCCCCCCAATTGCTTTGGCTAGAACTTCTAAAACTACATTTAATAGAAGTGGTGAGAGTGTTCATCCTTGTTCCTGATCTTAAAGGAAAAGCTTTCTGCCTTTCACCATTGAGTATGACATTAGCTATGGAACTTGTGCCATTCATACATCTTATACTTTCATATATTACACTTTGACACAACAAATACCTTTCATATACTGAATGCAGGCGTCCAAAGATCCACTGAGTAAAGTCTCAGCATTTTGAGATCACAAATTCATAGTCAAGTTAGGCTTTTAGATGTGTTTAGGGTGGCCCACATGTGTTAAACCACACAATTCTTTAAATTATGTGGCAATATTTAAACATCAAGAAATATAAATAACCAGACTTCTGGTCTTTTTGCAAATTCATGCTGTATGGCTAGGTAAGCCTTCATGGCTTCATGACAGCATCTGGACAAAGCAAGTTTGAACTGTCCCTTTACTCCAAGAATCTTCCCTTCAACTAAACTCAGGCCCCAGCACTTACTCAGATGCTCCTGATGCATCTTATATTTTGCCTGCTTTGCTCATCCTTGTTACCTTCCTTGTGACGGTCGCCAGCAGCTCAGAATAAGCAGGGGGAGATAGACTGAGCCAGGTTCCAGCTCATTTCCTCTCAGGTATCTCTCCCTTTGCTTTTTCCTTCTATATCCCTGGGGCATAATTTGTTGACCACAGACCATGCTCCAGCAGGTTGGACAGCTGCTTCACTTACTGAGGGCTGTTTTGCCCAGAGAGGGAAGGAGAGAGAACAAGAGGGAGGAAGAAAAGGAGCCCAGAGAGAGAAGTTATCTCAACTTTGCTGCAGAATCTCCAAGTATTTTAATGCTGAAGCAGGCATGATTTGGTAAAAGATGCCTATAAGGTTCGCAATGAGACACTTTACAACCTTTTATTAAAACTCTTACTGAAATGGAAACCTTTTATCTTTTTTAAAGATTTATTTATTTATTTATTTATTTGAGAGAGGGACAGCATGACTAGGAGGGGCAGGGAGAATTTCCCAAGCAGACTCCCTGCTGAGTGCAGAGCCTGACTTGGGGTTTGATCCCATGACCTGAGATTATGACCTGAGCCGAAACACACAGTCAAAAGCTTAATCCATTGCACCACCCAGGTGCTCCTAAATCTCATTTCAATGTATAGATCTTCTGTCACACTTGTGGAGATTTCTAGGTATTAGGACTATAATGAGCATACAAGAGCAGGGCTCTTCTCTGTCCCTCTGTGCCAGTGTCCACCTTGTTTATGTGGAGACTTGAGCAGTCAATGTTCTCTGGACATACATTTGTGGTCAGTGAAGAGCCAAAGTCATTCCAAATGGACTTGTCAAATCACAACTTAAGGTTTTTTTTTATTATTAAATTGTATCAGATAAATAGAACAGTACACAAATCATAATTATGCAGTTCAACAGTTATCCCTGCACACCCTTGAGCCTCAATCAAGTTCCTTGAACTTTTACTTAATGAGGTATTTAACCTTAGGCCAGCTTAAAAAAAATTTCCATCTGAAATACAGTCTTTTGATTTGAGTCCATGGTTATAATTCCACCCATGTTAACATTTCATGTTAAAAAAACGGGATCTCCAGTGGACCAGAAAACAATTCTTGTGGGTTTCTTTTGTCCCTATTGAACATTTAAACCCACCCTGTGAGACAAGTTTCTCTCCTACACATGAAATGTAGGCCAAATGCAGTAATTTTTTCAGTTCACTTTTTTAGTGATAGAAAGTTTTCGATCATTTCCATCCTTCTACAAGTGCTCTCAGTTCCATAATATACCACAATTTAAATGTCCATAATTTTAGTAAGAAACGGAAAAAAAATTCTAAATTAATTGGAAAGTAAATCTATTGGTTTGAGCTTGCTTGCACATAGGGGTCCAGGTATTAAGGAGGGGTGATGTGGCCTCCTTGTCCATATTATTTAAGATTGTTTTCTGATTCTTCTGAGCTCAGGGATAGACATTTGGAGTAAAGCAGTTAACAGGTGGGTCCTGAGAAATCCTAGGACTTGGTTACTATTCAAAACAGCCTCTGTCTATATTTGATGCATGATCAACTACTCAAGTTCTGTTCAACACATTTATGAGTGTTTTGGGGACCCTCTCAGGGTCATGAAACTCTTTCACTCAGCTGATCTGTGACTTTGCTGTCTCCCTAAGCCTTTGTAGTCCACCCAGTGGTTATGGTCCTATTCCCATTTTGAGCATTTCACCTGGGCCAGATCTAAGGTTAATCCAAAGGAAGTTCTCTCTCTCAGCCCATGTCTGTGAGCAGGAAATCTTAATTGATGTGTAGCCTCACGCCACCTTGGGATACTCTTTCTTCATATTGCTCCATTTTCAGAGTTCATGTGCATCCCACAACCCTTCCTGGTAAATTTTCATCTAGAAGTCACATACTAATGGATACATGTGAACCTCTCCACTGTTTTCCTGGATAGTCTTCTTGATATAGTTTTCAGGACACATTCCTTGTTGAGGCATCTGTAGGGGAAGGAGAAGGTGGATCAGAAAAGTGTCAGTCTATCATTTTGTTACATGGTCTATGGAAATCTTTTTGCAATCTGGCTATCAAAGTAAATTTGTTCTCCCTTTTAGTTTGGTTTCACTTACAAATTTTAAGTGCAGGTTTTCTGCCATTAACACTTTAATTGACAGTTGGAAGTAAAGGACATGGCCAGGGATAAAGTCCACAGGGTAACTGATCCTGAGTTGGTATGATTTTTTTTTAAGATTTTATTTATTTATTTATTTGACAGAGAGAGATCACAAGTAGGCAGAGAGGCAGGCAGAGTGAGAGGGGGGAAGCAGGCTCGCCGCCAAGCAGAGAGCCCAATGTGGGGCTCGATCCCAGGACCCTGGGATCATGACCTGAGCTGAAGGCAGAGGCTTTAATCCACTGAGCCACCCAGACACCCCATGAATTGGTATGATTTACAGAGCAACAATGTTCATGCACGATTTGATTGCATTGCTACCTAACTGTATTATCAGTCAAAATCTCTATGTTGTGTTCACAATTATGTATCATGGGTGTTCTTTTCAAATGCTTCGTAGAAATCCACAGATATTACGTGCATTTTTAAAAAGAAGTCTATTCAGAAGAATATACAAGAAACACACCAAAAAATTAGGTAATGTAAGGAAGCCTTTAAAAATATTATTTGAAATTTCCTGGCAGGAGCTTCTGACTAAGATCCTAGAAATTGAAAAACCTAATTAGAATATCATTAGAAAATTATCAGTGTGAAAAAAAGGCAAATTACAAACTGAGAAGAATATTTATAGCATGACAGGCAAATGATTAATGCTTTTTATTATTTTAAAACCCCAAGAAATCAGTAAGACAAAGACAATGTCTCCATTAAAACTGGCAAAAGAAAGACAATGTCTCCATTAAAACTGACGAAAGTTATGAACAAGTAATTCATAAATTACTATGATGAAATCCACATTTGTCAATTATCCAAGAAATGCAAATATAAACAAAATGGAAAGCCATTTTTTATCCTTCAAAATGGCAATGGTAAACAGGAGTGCTTGATGTTGGCAAATGTTCAAGATATTCTCATGCAAAGCTGATAGAAGAGAAAAAATATTATATTTTTTGGCAAAGTAGAAGAAAATGCATACAATATGGATACCCTTTGACCCAACAACATGTCTAGAAATCTAAATCAAAGAGCTAACCAAAGTTGTGTGCCAAGATTAGCCACAGGAATGCATACCGTTGCTTCTCATAGTGAAAACCTTGAAAACAAAACTAAGCATGACATACTAGATCAGTAGTTGAATAACTTGATAGATTTCTTTACAACGGTGTATCCTTCATCCACATGTAGCACCACATGTAGCAAATTAAAGGAAAAAATGAATTATTCTTTAACAATTTGTATTTATTCAACATGTACAATATGTGAGGGGCTTTTCCACGTCCTGATGATAAAGCAATGAATAAGATGAGTGAAGTCCCTAATCTCACAGATTTTATCTTCCAGTGAATTCAAGCTAATTTCAGTTAGTAAACACTTTGATAAAAATAAAGCAGATTATGGACTAGAATAAAACAAATTAGGTAACAATATCTATTGCATGATCCCATTTTAAGGGGTAATCATCTACACAGAAAAAGTTTACACACCCATAGAACAGATTCTGTAATTTCACTATAATTTGTCATATGTTTAAAAAGTATGCATATATTGTTTTCTAAAACAAGTAATTTTTAAACTTAAAAGTTAATCTGAGGGGTGCCTGGGTGGCTTGGTTGGTGGGGTGACCAACTCTTGGTTTTGATTTTGGTTCAGGCCATGATCTGGGTGTGGTGAGATCCAGCTCCTAGTCAGGCTTCCACTTACCTAGGACAGGGCTTCTCTCCCTCTTCCTCTGCCCCTCCCTTGCCCCTTGCACACACACACACTCTCTCTCTAAAATACATACATAAATAAATAAATCTTTTAAAAAAGTGAATCTGAGCAGTAGAAGTACTTCAAATATTTTTTATGTTTTATAATTAACTATTATAATTTCCTATATCTATTAATTATCATAGATTAAAACTCAGATTTTCTAGTATCAAGTGACCTAAACACGATGGATATGTTGCATCTCTGTTCCTTTTCATCCATTAGTAAGTATTTAGCACATTTTAACACATTTAGCATGTGTTACTGTATACTTTTTTAAACCCACCCCCATAAATAATCTTACTGCAATACATAAATGTGGTTATATGCATGTATGTCTGGTCCTTTTGTGTGAAGTCTGTATTTCTTCTCACTCTTTTTTGCTTTATTGTACAGGTGTCTGCCAGTTTCCTCTTTACCTGCACATGGTGACTTGCATTACTGGCCTGAACACACCATTCTACTTTTCCTCTTCCTCAACCCCCCTGGTCATGTCACTCTCAAGACAAGCAAGTGTGGTGTGGAAATGCAGGACAACCCTCAACCACCTGGACACAGGAGATTCTCAGGAAATATGTTGCTTCCCATTCTTCAGACTGACAATTCCGGAGACCTCCTGTATGATTCCCAATGGTCGCAGCATATAATGGGCTCTAGATGTTACAGCTCTGTTGGCCTTTTCATCCTTTCTGTTTCCCCGTGCCCACTACGGTGTCACCTCCTATAGAAACTCAGTTCACTCAAGTCCCATCCCAGGTCCTGATTAAAATAAGAAGTTAGAGGCACTCACAAAGGGTTGTGGGTTTTGTTGTTCATTTTATAAAAATGAACTATGTTATAGAAAATGTTTTGTGTTGTGATTCGTTCATTTTTTAATAGAAATTCCTCTCAGCATGTTAATGCATATGGATGTATCTCTTCACTTATTCCCTCTCCTACCCTTCCTCTCTGCCCGCCTCAGGATGCATACGCACTAAGACACGTGACGAGTAATGCACATACAGATATATAGATACAGATATATTTAAGATTCTGGTTTTTCGTTTATCTTCTTACCATCTCAGATAGAGCTGGAAGGGACGGTGGTATGTTCTGGTGCTTGCTTTCTGTGGGCTAAACTGAAGAGTGAGAGCTCTTTCTCAAGAGTTATGTCAACAGTATTTGAATAGTGTTACATGGTGACAGAGGGGAGCTACGCTTATTGTAGGCACAGCATAATGCATAGACTTGTTGAATCACTATGTTGTACACCTGAAACCAATGCAATATCTTGCATTGCCTATACCCAAATAATTTTTCCTAAAATGGTGTATATATACTCTTATTTATAATTTTAATACTGATGTTTCCAATTATTGTCATTAAAAAAGGTAGTATTACTTCCCATTTTCACCAAAAATGTTGTAAAATAGTTCTTACCACACAAAACCTACTGGAAATAGGTTTTATAACTTACATGTTTTCAGTTTAATGTAAACTGATGTTTACATTAAATTAAAATTACAATTAATTTTATAAATTAATTTTACATTAATTTTAAAAATTAAATTAAAATTTAATGTAAATTTACATTAAATTACAATATTACTTTTATTAACATTTGTCTACTAGTAAATTACATTTTTCATATGTTTCATGGTCTTTACATTTGTACTTCTGTTAATTATATTTAGTTTTCTTTCCCTTATTTGTTCTTTTTTTTTTTTGGCAAATTTGTGGTATGTGATTTTATATCACGATAATAACACATCATCCTCTGCATAATGAAAGCTTTCCACCTCACATGTTTGTTTACTGGCATTTTTTATGATAACTTTTGTTCTACAAAGGTTTACATTTTTCTATAATTTGTTATGCAAATTTTTCTTTAAGAAATACCTCAGTTTCAAACCTTGATTAAAAAGAGAATTTCTGAAAAATCCAGAATACAACAGCTGTCTCTACACCTTAAAGAGCTAGAGAATCAACAATAAATTAAAACAACTCCACGCACAAGAAGGGAAATAATCAAGGTTAGAACAGAGATGAATGAGGTAGAAACTAGAGATACAGTTAAACGTATCAATGAAACTAGAAGCTGGTTTTTTGAAAGAATCAATAAGATTGATAAACCATTGGCCACACTAATCCAAAAGAGAAGAGAGAAAGCTCAAATTAATAAAATTATGAATGAAAAGGGAGAGATCACCACTAACACCAAGGAAGTAGAAACAATCATCAGAAGCTATTATCAACAGTTATATGCCAATAAGTTAAGCAACCTAGAGGAAATGGCTGCATTCCTAGAAAAATATAAACTCCCAAAATTGAACCAGGAAGAAATTGACAAGCTGAACAGACCGATATCTAGTAAGGAGATTGAAGCAGTGATCAAAAACCTCCCAAAAAACAAGAGCCCAGGACCTGACGGATTCCCTGGGGAATTCTACCAAACTTTCAAAGAGGAAATAACACCTATTCTCCTGAAGCTGTTTCAAAAAATTGAAGCAGAAGGAAAACTTCCAGACTCTTTTTATGAGGCCAGCATTACCCTGATCCCCAAACGAGGCAAAGACCACACCAAAAAGGAGAATTTCAGACCAATATCACTGATGAATATGGATGCTAAGATTTTCAACAAGATCCTAGCAAACAGGATCCAACAGAACATTAAAAAGATCATCCACCATGACCAGGTGGGATTCATCCCTGGCTTACAAGGGTGGTTCAACATTCGCAAGTCAATCAATGTGATAGAACAAGTCAATAAGAGAAGAGAGAAGAACCACATGGTCCTCTAAGTTGATGCAGAAAAAGCATTTGACAAAATCCAGCATCCGTTCCTGATTAAAACGCTTCAAAGTATAGGGATAGAGGGAACATTCCTGAACTTCATAAAATCTATCTATGAAAGACCCACAGAAAACATCATCCTCAGTGGGAAGAAGCTCACAGCCTTCCCGTTGAGATCAGGAACATGACAAGGATGCCCACTCTCACCACTCTTGTTCAACATAGTATTAGAAGTCCTAGCAAGAGCAATCAGACAACAAAGAGAAATAAAAGGTATCCAAATTGGCAAGGAAGAAGTCAAACTCTCTCTCTTCGCAGATGACATGATACTCTATATGGAATACCCAAAAGACTCCACCCCCAAACTACTAGAACTCATACAGCAATTCAGTGACGTGGCAGGATACAAAGTCAATGTACAGAAATCAGTGGCTTTCTTATACACTAACAATGAAAATATAGAAAGGGAAATTAGAGAATCGATTCCATTTACTATAGCACCAAGAACCATAAGATACCTGGGAATAAACCTAACCAAAGAGGTAAAGGATCTGTACTCGAGGAACTACAGAACACTCATGAAAGAAATTGAAGAATACGTAAAATGGATGGAAGACCATTCCATGTTCTTGGATCGGAAGAATAAACATTGTTAAAATGTCTATACCGCCTAGAGCCATCTATACTTTTAATGCCATTCCCATCAAAATTCCACTGGAATTTTTCAAAGAGCTGGAGCAAATAATCCTAAAATTTGTATGGAATCAGAAGAGACCCCGAATCGCTAAGGAAATGTTGAAAAACAAAAATAAAACTGGTGGCATCTCATTACCCAATTTCAAACTTTACTACAAAGCTGTGATCACCAAGACAGCATGGTACTGGCATCAAAACAGACACATAGGGACGCCTGGGTGGCTCAGTTGGTTGGGTGGCTGCCTTCGGCTCAGGTCATGATCCCGGGGTCCTGGGATCGAGTCCCGCATCGGGCTCCTTGCTTGGCGGGGAGCCTGCTTCTCCCTCTGCCTCTGCCTGCCACTCTGCCTGTGCTCGCTCACTCTCTCTCCCTCTCTCTCTGACAAAAAAGAAAAAAAAAAAAACAGACACATAGACCAATGGAACAGAGTAGAGAGCCCAGATATCGACCCTCAACTCTATGGTCAAATAATCTTCGACAAAGCAGGAAAAAATATACAGTGGAAAAAAGACAGTCTCTTCAATAAATGGTGCTGGGAAAATTGGACAGCTATATGTAGAAGAATGAAA
>PISX010030691.1:0-18424 GCA_004024625.1 Mellivora capensis | reverse complement strand
ATCTCCCCATGTCCTCCATGTTATTTGTTATGCTCCGCAAATAAGTGAAACCATATGATAATTGACTCTCTCTGCTTGACTTATTTCACTCAGCATAATCTCTTCCAGTCCCGTCCATGTTGCTACAAAAGTCGGGTATTCATCCTTTCTGATGGAGGCATAATACTCCATAGCGTATATGGACCACATCTTCTTTATCTTTGGGTTATTTTATCATAAAAATAGAGTATACAATAGATATAACACAATATATATATTGTGATATAACAACAAGCATTAATTGACTATTTATGTTACAGATAATGCTTCCGGTCAGCTGTAGGTTGTTAATAGTTAAATTTGGGGGGGGGAGTCAAAAGTTATATGTGGATTTTCAACCATATAGGGGTTCAGAACCCTTAACCCTTTCATTATTCAAGGATCAAATTTATAAAGTTTTTTAAGTCAGACAAATATATTCTACATCATGGGCTTTGTGTTCTTTGATCTCCCTATGATGTCTTTAATGTCAATGGACACTCGGTGCTCTTAAAACTTCCTTTCTGATAAAAATAAACAACAAGAAAAATACTCATGTACTCTTCTCAAAGGGCTGCTTCAGGTCTCCTCTGAAGCTCTGTAATATGAAAAGACCCTTCACCTTAAACATAAACAAAATCTCTCTCATTTATTTCCTTTTTGTGCTGATTCTAGATAAAGCATGTTTTTCAATCCTGAAGCATCAGGCTGAAACCTAAATAGGTTTTGTTGTTCTTGTTTTTCTTCCATGAGTTTTGAAAGAGATAGTTTACCTAAATAATAAAAGGATATGTTTTCATATGGCCAGATATTCCTTGAATAAGAAAACAGTGGGATCTAAAATGGATACACATACTCACACATCAACAATAGAAAATTATCCAGTCAAAGGATAATTATAAAAACTTTAAAAGAAACTAAAGTTTGGTAGATATACAATTAAGTTTCTGTGTTAATAATAATAAACCCCAAATCTGTAAAATTTTGTTTCAAGAAATATTATATTCTCAAGCATTGAGAAAAATTTTATAAGATCATCAGCTGGCAATGTTTTAAAATGCATATTAAATAAATGCATATAACTACTTCAAAATCAGACTAAGTAGAAAAAAATGCAGTACTTTTCCCAAGTTAATCGGGAAGCCTAAAATGAAGTAAGAATTTAAATTTCAGATTCCTAATCAGATTCTATCTCTTTATTAGGAGTTCATGTGTGATTTTTTTTTCTTTCTGAACATTCAGAAAAAAATGTTTTAATGGTTACATTGTATTTATTGAGCTTTGGTGGAAAATAGGGTTTAGAAGCAGATCAATCCCAAAATATTTTAATATATGAGTGAATTATTGTGAGTAAGGGTCACATTACTAAATAACAAATACTAACTAATACTAATACTGACTAATAATCTTTATTTTATCTTTGAAGAACAGAAAATGTGTTTGTTTTATATATTTAGTAACTGGGATTAAATAATGCATTCCAAGCACATTATAGACAATTTAGATGTGTGTCAAGGATAAGAAAGCTATTTAAGAAGAACCCAGGAGTATAGTTCATTTTTAAAAGAAATTGTCAAGTGAGGTAGTAGCTTTCACACTGTAATTAATTATTTACTAGATTCTTCCTCTATGCTAGAAACAAGCAACTAAGAGTGAAACAAAATGCCATGATTCCTTCAGCACAGTGATAATTGTTATCTAACACTTGCTTGTGCTCACAGAAAGTGCAGTCATAGCCATACCAAGATTGATTTGTGGAAGTCTTAACCTTGTCATTCCTTATAGAAATTAGCCATAAAACTTGATCACAACGCATCCCTAGGTTTGAAATTTTTATTGCTAGGACAAATTCAGGAGACAATGACAGGAATGGAAATTAAATGCTCTGGTAAACTCTGCACTATCAGATAGGGCAGATCTGGCATTATGTTTGATACAAAATCTTTCAAGGGATTTGGGAAAGAAATAAAATAGAAAATAGTTGCGTTTAAAACTTTTAAAATATTTATGCAAGTCATTTATTAAGATGTTAAAAGGAGACAAAAATGCTAAAATATAAATAGGTCAAGATGCTGTTGTCATGGCAAGATACAGTGTGCTACCTTACTGTAATCCATCTCAAGAAATAGACATGGAAAGCAAACTATTGCTATTTGTTATATTTTCTTGCTGCCTTCACATTAGTATTATGTGATCTGTTGCTTCTAAACCCATTTATTTTATACAATTACAATATGAAAAATATATTTGACTTTCAAATCTAGAACTAGACAAAATATTCACTTAAAAATTGATATCGAAACTAAAAATCAACTTAAGTAGAAAGAAAAAGTAGTCGTTAATACTGCTTTGACTGGGTTCCTGGGTGGCTCAGTTGGTTAAGTGACTGCCTTCAGCTCAGGTCATGATCCTGGAGTCCCAGGATTGAGTCATGCATTGGGCTCCCAGCTCCATGGGGAGTCTGCTTCTCTCTGATCTTCTCCCCTCTCATGGACTCTCTCACTCTCTCCCTCTCATATAAATAAATAAAATCTTAAAAAAAAATACTGCTATTGATTGAAGAATGATCACAAATATTAGGTAGAAATGTGACTCTTTCAAGCCTTTTAATCATCATTTTAATAAGCATATATTTTTGGAATACATTTTATCCCACATATATGTATATGAATGTATATTATTATATTTTTGGAATATTTTTAGAATGTCTAACAATTGGAATATATTGTTTGATGGTAATATTTTAGAAGATGAATGAAACAGGGTCACTTAGGTGAGTAAATTGTTGACCTATGAGAAAGAATTTGGTATTTTTATTTGGACAAGTTTATCTCATACTCTTGTAGATTCTTCCCAATAATTTTCTTAATTTTTATAATTTATTAATAAGATTTATATTTTAAAGACAATGCTACAACTAACCATATGACTTAATGCCATGTTAACTTATTGTACATGTTAGATTCTTCTTAAAGGGTGTCCCTAAATATTTGGTTTAATATTTTAGAATTATTATATTGAAGTGTGCTAATTGTAGAAATCGAGGCATATTTAATTTTCTACTGTACCTGGTCCTGTAAGCATATTAGATATTTTACAAATATAAAATGAAGTTACATTTCTCATTTTGCTGCTATAAATAATGACAAAAAACCAAGAAAAACCCTAAACAAAATATTCTATGTACCCAATATCTTACACTCGTTTAATTATAGTCATACTTTTGTGTAATTAAATACTTGACAGCATTGAGATATTCAACCTTCACTGATGTCTTTGAGGTTTATATTTAAAAGATCAATAGTGGTTGTGTTTTAAATTTCAACTGTATGGCCAAATTGGTGACTACCAGCAGTGGATTACTAGATGGCAATATCCCATAGGTCAGACAAATTTTTTGACAGGTACATAGTCAAAAATTTGGGAAAAGACTCTCTTTAACAAATGGTGCTGGGAAAATTGGACAGCTACATGCAAAAGAATGAAATTGGACCACATTCTTATATCATACACAAAAATAAACTCAAAGTGGATTAAAGACCTGACTGTGAGCCCTGAATCCATAAAACTCCAAGAAGGAAATATAGGCAATAATTTCTTTGACATTGACCATAGAAACAATTCTCTAGATATGTCTCCTGAGGTAAGGAAAAAAAGTAAAATTAAACTACTTGAATAACACAAAAATAAAAAGCTTTTGCACAGTGAAGGAAATCAACAAGAAAACAAAAATGCAAACTATTTTTTAAAAAAGATTTTATTTATTTATTTGACAGAGAGAGACACAGCGAGAGGGAACATGAGCAGGGGGAGTGGGAGAGAGAGAAGCAGGCTTCCTGCCAAGCAAGAAGCCTGATGCGGGGCTCGATCCCAGGACCCTGGGATCATGACCTGAGCCAAAGGCAGACACTTATCGACTGAGTCACGCAGGTGCCCCCAAAATGCAAACTATTGATATTTATTTGCAAGTGACATATCTAATAAGGGTTTAATACCCAAAATAAATAAAGAACTTATACAATTCAACACCAAAAAATCTTCCAAATAATCCATTTAAAAAATGGGCAGAGGCAGGAATAGACACTTTCCCAAAGAAGACATACAGATGACCAACACACATGAAAAGTTGATCAACATTACTAATCATTGGGTAAATGCAAATCAAAATCACAAGGAGTTATCACCTCACACCTGTCAGAACGGCTAAAATAAAAAACACAAGAAATAATAAATGTTGATGAAGATGTGGAGAAAAAAAGGAACCCTCATGTACTGTTAGCAGGAATGCAAATTGGTGCAGTCACTGTGGAAAACAGTATGGAAGTTCCTCAAAAACTTAAAAATAGAATCACCATATGACCTAGTAATTCCACAACTGGGTATTTACCCAAAGAATATGAAAACACTAATTCAAAAAGATATATGTACCCTATGTTTACTGTAGCATTATTTAAAATAGCCAAGATACGGAAGCAACCCAAGTGTCCTTCCACAGATGAATGGATGAAGAAGTGGTATCAAATGGATTATTACTCAGCTATAAAAAAGACTGAAGTCTTGCCATTTGCAACAACATGGATAGATCTGGAGGGTATAATGCTAAGTGAAACAAGTCAGAGAGAAAAAGACCCATATGATTCCACTCATATACAGAATTTAAGAAATGTAATAAACTAACAAAGAAAAAAAAGATAAACAGACTCTTAAATACAGAGAATAAATTGGTGGTTGCCAGAAGAAAGATAGGTGAGGAAAATAAAATACTTAAAGGTGATGAAGAATATACACTTCTTGAGGAGCACTGAGTAATGTATAGAATTGTTTAATAACAGTGTACACTTGAAAGTAATATAAAACTACATTAATTACATGTCAATTAAAAAAATTAAAAAGGCAAAAAAAGATTCTCCTAAACTATTACACATAATATCATTTAAATGAAACTATAAAAATGTTAAAATAAAATACACTAATTATATAATTATTGTATACCTATCACTCTAATTGTGCTAGTATGCAAATTAAGGATTTGAAAGATCTATATTTATTGGTGCATGCCTTTAGGGATTTGTTTCTCCCAATTTAATAGCAACTGTCATGAATTACTATTATAATAGGGTGCAACCTGGGATAGTCCACTGCTTCTCATGTCATGTTATTCCACTTCTACTTCTCATGTCATGCTATTCCACTTCCACTTCTACTCCATACTGCTGAACAGGCATTTCAGCAGTGAGTGCCTTCTTAGTGTAGGAGTCAGCAGTCACATATTTGGAAGATGCTGTTTTGAGAAAAGCTGATTCAGCAGAGGAGTAGAGGTACTAAGTGGAGCATGCAATTAAAATGTATAAACAAAAGAAATGAGAGAGGAAATGCAAAATAGGACTGGCTCATAGGTTAAGATAAAAAAATAAATGTAAAGATTTAGAGGGAGAAGATATCCTCAAAATAAGATTAAAGATTACAAGAAAAATGGGAGTTCTTAAACTAACAGCCTTTTTTCCCAGAAAAATGGAGGAAATCGGTTTTAAAGTGAAACTTGCAGAGATTTTTTTTTATTCAAAAGTAACAAAAGTGCACAGATTTTAAAAGTTAGTTAAACTATAAGGATTAAATATGCATTTGGGAAGAAGCATTCATTCTACTTAATGCAAAGTAGGTATACAACCCCATGAGGAGTAAATATTAAATAGATTTATTTAAAAAATTATTAGGGCTAAACATTTCTGATTTAGGGATTTATTATTTCAATATGAATTGTCTATTAAATGCTATACATTGAGTTAAGCAATGGGTAATAGAAACATACAAAGAATTCTTGAAATAACTTCTTTAGGATTAGAAGAATAGGATTATGACATCATAGAATTTATTACATTTCTAAGTAAAGATTATGGTTTGAAATATGGTCTTAAATTATATTCAACTAAATTCAATTAGTTTGTGTCTCTAGTTGATTGTTTGGATTGAAACCTGATGTTTAAAAAAAAAAGAAACCCGATGCTTTGACATACAGTCTATAAGATAAAAGTTTATTTATAATGAATATATATATATTATATATAATATATATATATAAGGGTCAGATTTAGATGCACACCAAAGGATATTTGAGATATAGATATCAGGCCTCTGATAAAATTTTCAGTTTCATCCAAGTTTGTCTATTTTTAGTTTCTTTCTGTCTTGTAAAGGATATTTGATTTTCCTAGAAAATCATAATTTTCATCTAGGTTTTCAAATTTGATACATGTATTATGATGAACTCTGTTAGTGATAATTTACAAATCCTCTTTTTCTGTGCTAACTTCCTTAATTTAATTTTTAACTTTCAATTTAATCTCCAGTATTGAGAAGAAAACTCACTTGCAAGTTACTGGTCTGTATTTTTTCCTTCAAAAATCAGGCATTGAATTGATTAATGCATGTCAGGGCTTCTTCTGTTTTCAATGTATTATTTGGCCTTTGTCTTTATAAATTATTTCCTTTTCTTTCTTTCTTTCTTTCTTTCTTTCTTTCTTCCTTCCTTCCTTCCTTCCTTCCTTCATTCCTTCCTTTCTTTCTTTTTCTAGTTTCTTTAGTTTAATGGCCTCAATTTTTACTTGATTACTCCCTCTGGTTATGCATTTAGGTAATGCATTGCTATCTGAAATAATACAAACATGGTATTGAAACCTTAACAACAAGAGTGATGTCGAGTTCTCACATCCCAAGGCACATAGTATCCATTTACCCCTGATCGGGGATGACAACTTTCATCACTCTGTTGAGGTATTTTCTGTTTTATCCAGTTTATGGTTATACTTTTTCATTTTTTAATTAAGAATTTGGGAGAATATTCTTCAAAAATTTATAAATATCTCATTCCTCATCAAATCACTCCTATCCTCCAGATTCAATACTCATT
This sequence comes from Mellivora capensis, assembly GCA_004024625.1. Classification (NCBI taxonomy): domain Eukaryota; kingdom Metazoa; phylum Chordata; class Mammalia; order Carnivora; family Mustelidae; genus Mellivora; species Mellivora capensis. The sequence goes on along the minus strand of PISX010030691.1, from coordinate 11,499 downwards.
GATAATTCAAGCCTGAATATACTTTTGCTACGATGATTGGAAAATGGTGATTTTTAAGTTCTTCATATCTTCTATTAGAAGACATTCTACTAGTAAGTTTCCCTTTCCTTTTATTTATTAATTTTTTTACTCACTTATTTTACTTATGTGCCTGTTTGTTTACTTTTATGGTCAGTATAACTTCATCAATTATTTTATTCAATAGGTGATCATCTATTACTGACCTATTTTGATTTTCAGATTTATCCCAATATGGCCAGTGGAGTATGTACCTATACCTTTGCTCTAATTATTAGTTCTGTAGTAGCAGTATTCTAGAGAAATAATACGATATTATAGTTAAGAATTGTCAAAGGTAAAACTAAGTTGGATATATAATTAACAAAGGCTATTTATTATTTTTAGTAAGTGAACCTATTTGCTGTATTTCAGCAAGGCTTCAAAAGTGTTAGAAGAGAATACTGCTATAGAATAAAAAGAGAAAATCCTAAGGCAGTCTCTGACTGGCAAGCATTCTATTAAAGTGAGATTTTTTAAGTGTCCTTGGTCTTCAGGAACATTTGGTAATCTTTGGCTGCAAGGGTATAAATAAGCAAGTTTGAGCATATTTCCAAAGAGGAAGGGTTGTTCTATGTTAGAAGTGAGGGTTTTCTGTGGCTGGCCATATCTTGGAACAAGTATGAGTTGATAGGGGTGGTTTTTTCTGAGCAAACTGTCCCAATAGTCCTGATGCGGGTGGCTACCATGGCAGATTAATTTATCAGAACACCAACTTAATCCTTGCATCCACACTCACCAGCTTCATGACTCAGGTCAAGTAATTAAGATGTGCTGGTTAGGTTGATTTTACCATATCCTTTCTTCATTCATCTATGCCCTGTTAGATGCCCCAGAAAGCTAATCCATATCCATATGAACTACAACATCTGAGCTACCAGTCAGTTTGGAATATTTGTTCCCATTTGCTCCCCCCCCCCATTTTATTTTATTTAATTTCTTTTCAGTGCTCCAAAATTCATTGTTTATTCACCACACCCAGGGCTCCATGCAATACGTGTCCTCCATAATATCTACCACCAGGCTCACCCAACCCCTACCTCCCTCCCCTCTGAAACCCTCAGTTTGTTTCTCAGAGTCCACAGTCTCTCATGGTTTGTCTCCCCCTCCGATTTCCTCCATCTCGCTTCTCCTCTCCATCTCCCAGTGTCCTCTGTGTTTTTTCCTTATGCTCCACAAGCAAGTGAAACCAGATGATACTTGCTCCTTTCTTGACCCTCCACTGACTTTTGGTGGCTGCATTTTCCTACAGTTACAGGGTTACAGCTCCTTCAGGAACATAGTTCCTTCCTCTTTCTCCTTCAGGCTCCCAAAGGCAATAATTCCCTTCTGTGTTAGTGCTCCAGACTTTACCAGCCCCATCCATTCTCTTAAACTTTTCTACCCTTCTATAAACTGTTCCTTCATTAAATCCTTTTAGCTGACTCCCTTTGAGTGTGCCACCTAGTTCTTGTCAGACCCTAAGGACTCCCTTGTGCCTTAATTTGTTCAGCTATAAAATTAGGGTAATAACTATTACCACACTAAGGCAGGTTTAAAGATCACATGTATTAATGTATGTAACACCTTTAGAATAGTATCTGGCCCATAGAAAGCACTGGGTAAATCTAACTCAAAATCATAATGATGTTAATAATGTTATTATTACAACCTCAGTTTATTTCATTTGGCTTACAACTTGAGTCTCTTTGGGCTTCCTTTTGGGTATTCTATGCAATTCTCTATAGTATAGGGTGAAAATCATTTAAATCAGAGTAAGAGATTGATTGCAATAGGCATATTTAATTAAGGAGATTAAAAATTTGTTCTCCCTTAACAGAATGAAAAATGTCCACATTTACTTAAGAGAAATGTAAATAAAACTTTATTTAAGAGAAATGCAAATAAAAATAAAATTTATGTAAAATAAAATATGAATTAAAATGTGATCCATCCTTTTCTTTGGCAGATACACTTCTTTGATCCAAGAGAAGTTGTAGATAATTGTATTTAAATAGATAATTCTAATAAAGCAGCAAGCTTAAAACACACACACCTATACACAACATAAACACTTTTAGAATTAATGATTGTAATTTAGATCTTATCTTTACAGCTGAAAATAAAACTCTTCTTCCTTTTTTATATGTCATGCCCCCAAACCCCATCATGTGATGATATCTAACTTCTCTGGTCCAGCTCTCATCTTCCCTCGGGAGACCTGTTCTCATCACTGTGTGTGGCGTTGTTGGGGTAGTATGCCAAATGCCTCTGTTTGTGCCCCATGCACATTCTAGGAATATCAGCGTCTTCATTTTGTTTATTTGAACCTGATAGGGGTGATGAAGAACAAATGTGGTTGGAGCTTATTGGTCTCAATAATGCTCTGAGGAACACATAAGTTTCCTAGATCCAAGACTACTTTACTTTTTATCCTTTCCTAGATCCATATTTCTATTATTTTTCTTAATTTCTGTGAGATCCCTATGTAGCTTAAGTAAATCAAAGCCACTTTTGTTTCTTTACAAACAACCCTATTAAGAAGGTTTGCTTAATTTTAAAATGGTGCAGAAATTGCCAAGTAACTGAATTATGTAGATAAAAATACACTAATAACTAACAAAATTTCTCTAGTATTTAGAGGAATAACTGGACTGTATATAGATCTGGACTACATCATCTGTTAGGTTTATTGTTTGTATTGTTTGAGAGGGGGAAGTGCATTCATATTTCTTGTCTTGTGGGACATGTTCAATATGCTCAAAATTATGTATCAAAGAGAGACAGAGAACTAACTCAAGACTTGCTTTGAGAGTGACACTCAGAAAATTTTGGTATTGGAACTTGCTCTCATGTGTGTACAATGTATGAAATTCACAATCTTAAGAAGAAATACATAAGCAAAATATCAATACTAAAATAGTTTAGGAATACAACTCTATATAAAAATGTTAAAATTTTTGATGTGTAAGGTCCTAACAATTATAAATTTGCTAGAAGGGACCATAGAGATATTCTAGTTCAATCTCTTAATTTTATAAATAAACAAAACAAGTGCAGAAAAATAAGGTGCCTTGAGAAAAGGTCATGCAGATTGCAGAGGAAAAGCTGTGATCCACATATTGTGACTCTTCTCATGTTTATTGTGTTTCACCTCTTGTTTTCTTAATAATCCCTTATATATATTTAATATTTTTTTGGTTTGCTAACAAAAATAATAATGTTATTTAAACACTTAAAACATGCCAGGGAGTCTTCTGAGAATTTTACTTATGTCATTGTATGTAATCTTCACAACAATCCTTCAAGGGGGACACTATTATCAACCCTTAATTTACAGGTAAGGAAATCCAGCAGTTAAGCTACTTTCCTAATATTTAGGCCAACACTTTCACAATTTCATCTTTAAATTTACTTCAAAATGCTTGGGAGCATATAATTTATTCATTACTCTTTAATAGGATTAACACCTATGAATTGGATAGTGTTTGATCTAATATCTCTGACCTTTCTTCTAAAGAAAATTTGGGAGTGAAAATGTCATTCATGTCCTCAGTAAAAATCAACGTCAAACATTTACTCTTTGCTATCTTCTTCCATCCTTGAATCCACCTTGATCATAACCAGTTCTCATTGATTCTCTGCTTGGCTTCCTGCCTGTGATGTATTGTGTAACTAGATTTGGACTTTCTTATAAAATTGTCTTTCATTTTGCTTAAGCCTTACCTGATTTTAATTTTCACTTTCCCTGCTCTGACCCACTTTACGTTATAGGTTTCCTATTCTCCTCACTTGAGCATTCTGACAGCACTCAAAAGATGATTATGATGGCTCATTTTTTCCCCCTGAGTCACACTTGTTAGAGTGACATTTTCTCTTTAGAAAATAGTACACTTTTGGTAAGAGAGTTCTAATAAGATGCCATTTAAAAAATAATTTTTTCTAACACTCACAGTGAGAACATTGCTAATAAATCATAAATAATATCAATAGATTAAAAATAACATATGCCTCTTTTCAAAAAATTCTTTTTTAGAATACATTGAAGGTCATAGCAAAACTAGAATATTCTTTTTTTTTACTCTGTGATTTTTGTGTTCTCATTTTGTGACTTGACTCTCTAACAGACATTCTAAAATGTCTAAAAAAAGATCCACTGAGAAATTATGTAGATGTAATATAGATTATTATAGTGCTTTAAAACTCAGTCCCTTTAGAATCATTCATATTTCCTTATCAAGGAACAAAAATGGCTTATTGGTAATCTGTTCATGAAGAATTAACAACAAACTAGCAACTTGTGCTTACTTTAATATTTCTGTACCACACTGCTTAATTAGTGATCGTAATCTTTTCTAGGGTTAGAATGAAACAAATTTAACCTGGAAGTCACTCATATTTTCCATTTGTTAGGATATCTAATTAGCATTGGGAATAAAACTTTGTTGAATTAAATTTGTCTTTCTCTGATTATAATTCCTATGGATGGGTGCTAGGACCAAGACTGGGTGGTCACCAAGGTAGAGGAAAAGAATACTTTTAGAATTTACTGTAAAAATCAGTAGTTTTCTGAGAGTGTCTAGTAAAACACCATATCCTTGACCCCAAGCAATCTGAGGATTCTCTGTTGCTTTTCCAAGTTCTATGACTCAACCCACATTTTCTCCCATCAGGAACCTCTGGCAGTCAGGCCTTGGGAAATCCATGATTTCATGACCTTAGTGGGTGACCACTCTACCAATCCTTTTCTCTCTGCTCAACTGTCCATCCTCATACAGCACATTATTAAAAAGATTTTATTTATTTGAGAGTCAAAAGGGAGAGAGAGAGAGAACAAGTGAGCATGAGCAGGGGGAGGAGCAGAGGGGCGGGACAATGGGAAGGCAGAAAGAACTCAAGCAGATTCCAAGCTGAGCACAGAGCCTGATGCTGGCTTGATTTCAAGACCCTGATGTGACCTGAGCCAAAAACCAAGAGTCCAACGCTTAACCAACTGAGCCACCCAGGCGCCTCTTCATTCAGGATTTGTAGAGGATAACCAAGTACTCTTATCTGCTGATAGACTCGTTAGTGGGAGTACTCAGAAAATCATGTGGAGGCCCTTCCCATGGCAAAAAGAATATAGACTTTCTCTACCTATACCTCAGGAGCTGAGTGAGTACTAGAGCCCTCCATTTGGTGATTAGGATCTGGGCTGCCTGACAATGTGTTTGGCCATAGTGATAGGCCACTGAAAAGTAGAGGTACCTGAACTGAAAGGCATTAGAGAAGTTCTTGGGACTCTCTGGTGATTTTTTTTCTGTCATCTTCTGGTAACCTCTGAAGATTTTTCATTTAGTTCTTTGGATTTGACTGGACTCATGGAAACCATGTCTTTAGAAAAACAGTTCAATATTTTATAATATATGTAGCTCTCCAGGAATCCCTTTATTCACTTGTAAGGCACTGTTCAATTTATGAACTTTAAAACATATTTGTAGGCATCCCTTTTGTAAAAATTAAAGAACTGCATATATATACTAAATTACCAATTGATGGGTACCCTTTATCCTGGACATACCTTTATGTCTAATGTTGCAGAATAAAATTACTAATCCTAAATTCAATGCAGTGTTATTCTTTCATATAAAATGATTTGTAACATTAAATAGGATAAAGGAAAGTAGCAGCCATTGGGTCTAAACCCAATGGTTTTAAACCCCCAAAATTCTGATTTTAATTTTCACTACATTTGCTTTAAAAAAATGTATGAGAAATCAAAATAAGAAAAGGAATGAAATGAATACTTAATGAATATCCTTTAAGAAGTAGCCATTGGTTTCCTGCTATTTATGAAAACTTATGAACATATCTATGACATTAATTGGTTTAATTTAAATTGTACCAAAACAAATATTGTATAAATTTTAAGGGAAACTTTGGAGGACTTTTTGTATCTTTAAAACTATTAAAGGATTTAAAAGCAGAAGTCACACAAAAAACACAGTAAAATATTTAGTACATAATAAATTCAGGAGAGGAACTACAGGTTTGGTATGGTTGTACATTCAGAAATATGTCAATCTAGAAGATCACTCATTTCATCAATATATCTGTTTATAGCTAGGCTTGCCTGAAACAATTCAAGATAATGCCTGGTGAATGATATGATTATAAAGAGCTTCCTCTTTCACTTCAGAAATGTCCCAGTTTGGACATAAAGTATATTAGTCAGTTTATTCCTTGATGACCCATCATCTGGCCATTATTCTCTGTCATAGTTGAGAGGATTAATGAGTGCTTGGATTCCCAAACATGAGATATGCTCTGGAAGGGCTATATACACCCTTTGAATCCTCAATGGCTCCTGCTCTTAGACAACTGTAGGGTTTGGGAAAATTAAAGCACTAGCCATAGATTACTTTTTGACTCTCAGAATTTAAGGAATGGTCTATAGGCTCTCTGTCATACAATTATATTTACTGCATGTGTTTGTACTATTACATACTTGTCCATGAGTAAAGAAGTTAGAAAATTAGAAGAAAAAACTTTCTGAGTCTATCCTGGAGAACTTCTTTGTAGACACTGCACTGGAGAGTATCATGAAGATTCTCTACTCTAACTTGGCAACTCTGCTACTGAGTTTAAATGTTTAGGAAGAAAAAAAGGGGTTGGGAAGACTGAAAAAAACAGTCAGTCTTGAAGCATTTCTGCCTCGTTTTGGCTACAGTAAGACGACCTAATTCAGTTATGCTATGAAGCTTTGAAAGCGTATCTGTCATTAAGGCAAATGGAGTTGCTTAGAATTGTGTCATCTAAGGCAAATCTGATTTGCTTTATAAGTATATTCTTTTGTAGCATGAAAAAATACAAATGCAATAATATACCCTATAGCAAGCCAAACATATTCTTGGGCCTCCCTTTTATATTCTAGAACTAGAGAAGTAGAAACAAAGTTGGCAGCATTTGTAGAAGAATCAATATGAATAAGGATTTTCGCTAAATATTTTCATTATTTTTCAAATTATTTTTGAGTAGTTTTGTTTTTTCTAATTGTAAAGTCAATCTAAATATTGATGCTTTTTAATTCAATCACTATTTTTAGACTTTTCTAAAAGTTACACTCCTATTGAAAATTCCTAGGCAACCAAAATTCAAACTATGGTCCATGTAATATTGGATTATGAAATTAGCAGTGAATTTAATGATATGCAAATTTCAGGGGGGAAATGTTTTAATAAAAGATAATTAAAATGATAGAAGTTCAAAATTATTATAAAAATAGATAGCTAAATTTATGACTTAAAACCCTTAAGTTTACTTAGTTTTCTGTTATTTGAACAACATGATTAAATAACTACCATTTCTTTCTTATATACTTTGTTTCATTTAGCCAACAGGACATGAGAGGGAGACAATGATACAAAATACAGTGCTTCTACCTCTTGGTAAACTTGGGACTTTGGTATGAAAGGGAAAAGAGTGACACCCCAAAATAGGTAATTTTGGTATATTGTTTATTTTTAAGTAAAGGTACTTGAGAAATAGCTGGTGCAAGAAGGCTATTCCAAACCTCCTTTGTCCCTGTTGAAAGCAGAAGATGAATCTCCCACGTGAAAGGTACCCTCCCTGTATTAGGAGGGTGGAATCCATTCTTATCACCAGAGAGGGAGTTCAGGGCCTAGAAGGATATATAGACAAAACTTCTTACTTGTTTACCATTTACTATCCCAAGTCCAAACCCCTTTATCTTGCCAAGTCTTCACAAATTCATTGCTTCTTTATCTAAAAGGTATAATAAATCTTCTGGCTTTGGTCACTTCTTTGAGTCTCACATTTTTAAAGGGCTTCCATACATACAGAATAAAATTTATTGTGTTTCTTTCCTGTTAATCTGTGTTGTGTCAATTTAGTTATTACACCAGCCAAAGAACCTAGAAAGGGAAGAAGGGAAAATTTTTCTTCCTCTACAGCACATAATAATTTATTTCAAAAGTGTTCGTTCATAATTTATTAAACCATTCTTCTTTTGTTAAATATTTATGTCTTTATTTTTTCTACTTTTTTGGTAATTTTTAATATGCTTTTTAAACAGTTTAACACACTTAACTGCCATCAACAGTATATGAGAGTTTCATCTTGCAACACCCTCACCAGTTAAATTTGTATTCTTTTTTCGAAGATTTTATTTATTTATTTGACAGACAGAGATTACAAGTAGGCAAGAGAGGCAGGCAGGGAGAGAGAGGAGGAAGCAGACTCTCCGCAGAGCAGAGAGCCCAATGTGGGGCTTGATCCCAGGACTCTGGGATCATGACCTGAGCCGAAAGCAGAGGCTTTAACCCACTGAGCCACCCAGGCGCCCCTAAATTTGTATTTTTTAATCACACTAATTTCATAGATAAAAGTTCCCATTTATAATGTTTGTATTTATTTTCTTACTAATGAGAGCAATTGTTTAATAACTTATAAGTAATTTTAATTTCTTCTTTTAAAATTATTTAATTGTGTTTGGATGATTAAAACCATTATTTTAGTGCTTCTAATATTGATTGGTTTATATCTGTAGCTTAGGAAAGATTCACCCATTTTCATGCTCATTACAAAAATTGTGCCTTTTAAAGCCACTTATGTTATTTTAGATATATTGAGAATTTAAATCTGTGTGTGCGTGTGTAACATTTGATCCTAGCTTTTGAAATTTTCCTATTGTGTTTTTTCCTTCCTAAAACTTTATGTCCTCTAGATTACATAAAACTTGTCTTTGTGTTCTTCAAAATTACTTGATGGATTCTTGTGAACATTTAAGTATGCTGTATGTGTGTGTATATATGTATACACACACACACACACACACATATATATATATATATATATATATATATATATATATATATGTATGGAGAGAGAGGGAGTGCTTTTATCTTTTAATCCCACGAAATTTAAAATAAGATTTAAAAACACGATTATGAAGTTGAAATCATGATTATGAAGAGGAAATGATTAGCCACAAGAAAAAGTACAATAAAAATAAGAATGATTGGCTAATGTGATGGAGTATATCCTTCTAAAAACAAAGCAAATTCAAGTAGTTATTCCTGTCTTTTGTGAATTTGAAAAAAATTTCTTATCATCAGCACCAACAATATATGGATTTAACGCAACTGTGTGTTGTAGATTAAATAAATGTAAAGATATCCTAAATTAGAGTAGTGATATATTCAAGATAGGCTGCCATAACTTATTATTTTCCTACCTATACTAACTAGTTGATGGTAAGTAGTATTAATCATGCAGTGGTTTAATATCCAATATTTTATAAAGTAGAATTATTAACTATTAAGTATAATCAACATTAAAATATTAAAAAACTTCTAACTTCTCTCTATAATGATTTTCTTAGAAAACCTATTCTTTATTCTTTTAATAAAATATCTCACGTAAAGTATTTTTAAAATGCAATAGCAAAAAGAATAAAAAAGGTATCATTCCATTTCCCAAAATACCCACTTCCAGTGGTTCTAGTATTTAGCCTCATAGTTGTTTTTTCCAAACCTAGAAATAAAATTGTGATCTAAATGCTGTTTATAATTCATTTACATAGTCATACTGGTTAATTTTCTCAGAATCTATAGTTCAATTAATGAACTTGCTAAAGATTATTGGGCCACACACTATAGGTTAGTCTACTTAATGTCCATTTTCAGGTGTGTTCTTTTTTCTTTTTAAGGATTGGAATGTATCAAACTTGGGGTGCTTGGGTGGCTCAGTCAGTTAAGTGTCTGCCTGTGGATCAGGTCATGATCCTGGGGCATGGGCGGGGAGAAATCTCTGCTTAGCGGGGACCCTGTTTCTCCCTCTTCCTTTGCCTGCCCCTTGCTGTGTGTGTGTGTGTGTGTGTGTGTGTGTGTGTGTGTAATAAATAATTAAAATCATAAAAAAAAGAAATATACCAACCTTGATTTTACAGCCTATCTTGAAGGTGGGGATAGCTATATGACCACCTTTTGACTAATGGAATCTAAACAGAAGTTTGCTAGTTATGGCTTGTTAAAAATGCTTTTTCTTTTCGAATGAAAAGGGACAGAGCTATTATGTTATTTTGTTGTACATTCTTTTTTTCTGCCTTGAAAAGAGATAAGATGCCTGCATGTGCAGCTAGCATCTGCAGGAGAAAAGAAGCCAACACTCTGTGTGATAGTGCAGGAATATAGAAAATCTTAAAACCATGAATTAACCATGAACCAAGTTTTACCACCTTCACCAAGATTCTACCTCTGTTCATGTTACATGAGAAAACAAAAACAAATAAAGCACCCCTGTTTTTGTTTAAGAAACTCAGTTTTTCTGTTACTTTTAGCCAAATGCATTCTTTTTTTTAAAAATGTAACTCCTTTTTAAAAAAATATTTTATTTATTTATTTGACAGAGAGAGATCACAAGTAGGCAGAGAGGAAGGCAGAGAGAGAGAGCGAGGGAAGCAAGCTCCCTGCTGAGCAGAGAGCCTGATATGGGGCTCGATCCCAGGACCCTGAGATCATGACCTGAGCTGAAGGCAGAGGCTTAATCCACTGAGCCACCCAGGTGCCCCGCCAAATGCATTCTTAACTGATAGAATTATTTACTCATCTTCACTTTCTCCATTTTCAGGCACGATTTCCTGGGATCCTCTCTATTGCTCAGAAAACAAAAAACAGCTATAGAGCATTTTCCTAATTATAAGAGTGAAGAGGAACACTTCCACAACTCTTTCTTGGACCTAGAAGACCCCCATTTAACCTTATTCCACTGTAATCATGTTTGGTAATTTTTAGGTTTAAATAACTTTATTTTCTTCCATTTGGGTCAAGAGAAGGAAATAAACAAAACAAAACAAAGCAACACTTCATAGGCCAAAGTAAGTAACCTTGAAATTTAAAATATGAACAGTAAATATAAACACAAATTATTTTTCTCATTTATTCATTCACTCATTTAGTCAGTCAACCAACATTTACTTGAAGGTCTATTATATGACACATACTGTATGTATCTCAGGAAAGATGTGGTGAATAATATTTTTGTGTTATTTTCTTCCTTCCTTTCTATTGATCTTAAACTATTATTCTTTTTTTTTTATCAATTCTGCAATTTTTATTTTTTTTTTATAAACATATTTTTATCCCCAGGGGTACATGTCTGTGAATCGCCAGGTTTACACACTTCACAGCACTAACCATAGCACATACCCTCCCCAATGTCTATTACCCACCCCCCTTTCCCGACCCCCTCCCCCCAGCAACCCTCAGTTTGTTTTGTGATATTAAGAGTCACTTATGGTTTGTCTCCCTCCCAATCCCATCTTGTTTCTTTTCTTCTTTTTCTGCCCCCCTAGTCCCCCATGTTGCATCTCCACTTCCTCATATCAGGGATATCATATGATAATTGTCTTTCTCTGATTGACTTATTTCACTAAGCATGATACCCTCTAGTTCCATCCACGTC
>PISX010030690.1:0-18417 GCA_004024625.1 Mellivora capensis | reverse complement strand
TGCTTTCCCAAGGTCCACAACCCCGGGCTAAGCATGAGCAACCTTCAGGCCGACCCAAACGGAGAGGCATTCTACAAGTACCTGCCCGGGACTCCTCAACAGTACCCTGGCCATGAACGCAGCAAAGTCCGAGCAACTGTCACAGAGCTGGCGAGACGAAGTAAGGAGACGTGAGGATTAAATGCTCTGTGATCTCTTGAGCTGGATTCTGGGACAGGAAAAGATCTTAATGCAAAACGGGCAAAGTACAAAGAAAGTCTGAGACCAGTTAGTAGTGACCCGTGAGTGTTGGTTTCTTACTTTTCACAAGTGCACCGTGGCGGTACCGTTACGGGAACGGGGTGAGGGATATGTGGGCGTTCTCTGCACAGTCTCACCAACGTGTCTGTCATTCTGCTACTGTTGCAGAATTAGAGGTTTATCTGAGAGAATAGAGCCCAGGCCAGAGAGTACCCGGTTGTGGGCTGGACCCCGCCAGCAGGCAGTAAAACCTGCACCCACTCAGGAAGCCAAGTGTGGAGGCTTCTGGAAGCACACAGCTCCCCTGGGGCTGAGCCCAGGCCAGCATCAGGCCCGGGAGACTGAGTGCTGCCCCTGGTCACCCTTCCCCTCTGCTCCAAAAGAAGGGAGGATTCGGGGAGGGGACACCAGTCATTTACAGGTTTTACTGAACTTTCCCCCACAACACCCGTGAAGAGCTCAGAGCTGACAAACATTTCACTCATCTGCACTAACCCTTTATGAGAACGTCAGTATTTGACTTAGAGCAGCACTTCATGCAAAAAGTCGCCAGGAATATCGACCAGCAAATTACTAACTCTTTGGACAAGAGAAAATTCCTTGGTTTTCTGGGTAAAATGACGCTCTGCCCATGACTAGTGGCTTCAAGGAACAAATCCCTGGGTTCTCCCGGCAGACGTCCTGTTCTCTACCAGCTCTGAGATATGAATCTGAATAAGATATGTGCTCCCACAATGGCATCTGGGAACAGCTATAGGATAAATGATCCCATCAAGCCCTCCCCTGAGCACACTAGATGGGGAGATGGGGAAAAAGATGTAGAATGTCACTGAGGAAGGAGGCCATGGCCACGTCTCCTCCCTCACTGGCTGCTCCTCGGATGGTGAGAAGCTGAAGTCAGGACTCACCAGTTCACAGGTGGGAAAGGGACATGTACAGGTGGAAGGTCTGGGGTCACCCACACGCTGATTTACTCCCCAGTGTGATCTCTGCATCGTGAAATGTCCTTGAATGCCAATCCTGCCACAGAAAGGCAGAACAGGGCAGGAAGCCATGCCGGGAGCCAGAAACAGAAGCCAACCTGGGCAGACAGGCAGTCACCTCCCCAGCCTGTGTTGGTGGGAGGACTGCAGGCAGTGCTGTGAGCTCTCCCACATGCCCGGCACAGAGCAGGCATTCAGTGATGTATCTGCTGAGCCCAATACAGCAGACCATGCCTTTGTCGCTCCCCTGTGCTGCAGGGTCCATCTGAGGCACCTCACGGGAGGCATAATCCAACTCCTCCTTACGTCAGACCCACACAGCAGCCGCTCTCTGATGCCACCCTGGCCCATGGTTCAAAACACACCAGAATCCTTTCTACTCCTAAGACATAGGAAGCAACCTTTCCTGGCTCCAAGAAATGACAGGAAAATTAGCCAAACCTTCACTCATACCCAAAAACTGGCTCTCAAGTAGAAGCAGGTGGCAAAAATGGGGGACAGGGATGACCATCCTAGGAGAGTTTGCTGCTTTTTCTGCATTAGACTGTTGGTTTCAGGATGGGGTGGTCTCCATGAATGAGCTCATGTGAAATGGCCAGACAGCATCTGCTCCTAGGAGGTGCTCAGCCACTCCCAGCTTCCTCCCTGCTTCCCCTCTGCAGTGACATGTAATGGTGACAGGGGAAGGAGACCATCCAAGGGACCCAGGACACCCTGATGTCTTCAGAGGCCCAGACACACCCCTGAGGGGAGAGGTGCCCTCCAGGTCTGCATGACTCACGTCATTTGCAATAATGCCCTGCATGTCTGAGACCTTCACACTCAGAAGCCTGTGTTTTCAATGGGATGAATTAGGGCCACAAAGATCATGTCACAGAAGCAACCTCAACTCGAGAAACATCTCCCCCAGGACAGGGATTTCTGTGAGGTCTCTGTGGTAACAAAGGCCTTTTTTACAACAACCCTGATGCTGGCTGCCCCTGCAGGAAGCTTACACTTACCAACAGCTAGTCCAGGTGGGCCTCCGACCAGACCACCAACGAAGGCCACAGCCCCTGTGACCAGGGCGCCTGTACCAGAGTGCTTGACGGCCGCCTTCATTTTCCTCTCCCCAGAGATGGAGCACAGCAGCATCATGACGTCTTCCATCACGATGGGCATCTTGGCGAGCCTCGAAGGAAGCATTTCAAAGGGAGAGTTCTAATGGGTGTCAGAGTATTTGCACCCAAATGTCACTCTTGCTAGAGTCTGGAGGACAGCCTCATGCAGAGAACAGGAGCTCTGCTGTATGCAGAATCGACAGCACCCAGCAATGTGATGGGTTCCTTGTCACAGAGGAAGTCGGGGAGCCGCTAGTTCATAAGCACACAGAACCCGCAGAATGGACGAGAGGTCTTCCTTGCCCTCTGCGTAACTTCTCATTTAGGACAGATTACAGAACAGGCCCAGCCACAAGCTGCAGTGGTTCATCACAAGTGAGGCAAGCGTGCCCTCTCTCGCATCTGTGGCCTTCCCCCGGCTCAGGCACCCGCAGTGCACAGAGCCTGGCAGAGGGCAGAACGTCCCAGCCTCAAGTCCTCTGTCATGTGACAGGGCAACAGAGCTCATGCCAAGCCCAAGAGGGGGAACATACTGGGATCCATGACCACCCTGGCCTGTGCCCACACCTGCCTTCCCCGTGACCCTGAGCTGAGCGTCAGATTCCTCACCTGTAAAGGGAGATAAGCCACCTACAAGCTGGATTCTGGAAAGGTCTGAGGGGAATGGATGCAAGGTACCTGTTGTGAGTCTGGAACACGTGGCCCCAAGACCTGATGGCTTTAAACGAGTGTTCTGTTACTGACACACACCACTGGCTTTTCTGTAAGCAACCGCTCCTAAAGCCCATCCAGTTCTATGTGGGGCATGGTAAAGGAAGGGACAGGATGGCCCTAAGGATGACCAGTAAGATGGAACAACCAGAGAATAAAGTAAACCAAAGAATTCCAGAGGTTTGCATGTGTTTGGATAGACAGACAGATGGATCTTAGAATAATTCTTGTGGTCAGGAAACTGTTATCCACACTGGTGGGAAACTGGCAGGCACACAAGGCAAAGGCAGGGTAGGCTCTGCCCCTGGGTCAGGCGGAATAGAGAGCCACAACACTGACAGGACCCGGAAGTAAAATCAAAGAGACCATAGGCTGTTGCTTCTCCTGGCTTCAACTGGACCTAAGGCTGGAAGGTACTTCCTTTCCTTCACTCCCCTTTTCATGCAAGCAGTGCCTAAAGGAACTTGGCAAAGTTTGGGGCAGACCCTGTTGCTCAAGAACTCTTGGTTACCTCTCCTTTTGACCCAAGAAAAATCCAGAACCAGCCACTCATTTAGAATCATCCTCTCAATCCTGGAAGAGAATTTTTGAGCCCCTAGAACAAGCCTGTGGGTCTGCTGGATCACCACAGTCGGGGTTCAGAATTTCTCTGCAGTCCTAGGAGAGGTAAGAAGTGTCCTGGGCTCTCACCCCTGCCATGTTCTGAATCAGTGATTCTCCATAAGTGCACCCCACTTTGGACAGCAAGACTCTAAGAGACCATGACCCAGACACCTGACATCGGCTACTTAGTCCTCGAGTTCAGAAAGTACAAATAAGCATCCCCCACAAAATGTCTGTTTGACCATGTGGGGTGTAGAGGCCATGGAGGGGCCAGGCCTGCAGGGGTGCTCAAGGGACTGGAGGAGAAGTCAGGAGTGCCCGCTCTGGCACCGTGTGTCCTGGACCTGCCAGCATACCTCCAAGCTTCCTGCCCCTTTGCTCACTACTGCAACCCCTTGTAGACAGAGTCCATGCTGCCTCCTCCACCCTGGAAGAGAGCCCGCGTGAGCGTCACGACTTGTCCACACACGAAGGTCACAATAATAAAATAGCCTTATAACAGCAAAAGGACCGCACATGGCAGAAGTCACTGAGAAATGAGGGGATGGAAGCTGTGACTTGATTTACCCAGTAGCCATGGTGCTGTAAAGCTATGCAAATGAGTTTTATTTCAAATACTAATTTAATTTACATATCAATAATCAAAGGAGTTAATTCCATGGTAAAACGTTTAAAAAGCTAACAATTCTCCTGTAAAACACCTAATCGTCAGATAGTTTGTATCTGGTTTCTATCCAGCTTTCTATTTGTCCATTATGCTGGGAAAAAGGGAAACGAAGAAGCTCGGACCCAGGAAGGCCCCTCTGGGGGCGGCAGTGAGCTTCCCATTTCCAGGCACACAAAGACCCCAAGCATGGCTGCAAAGTTGGATTCTTGGCCAGGGCACTCTGCCCAGACACTGCTCTTAAAGCAGGGTTTCTGCACGATTATGGACCTGCACTCTGGAAACACTTTCTGCACAGCAAGAAAATGCATGGATAGGAGGCAGGAAACAGCCACTTCACACTCTGTGGTCCATCTAAAAACCTAGCTTCCCACCTGCTCTGAATGACTTCATACAAACCCACAGGGGCTAATAAGGCATCATCATGCAAAGACAACTTACTCCCAACCTCCACTCAGCCCAGGCAGATCAGCCCAAGGCAGGAGCCCAGGGCTCTGCAGACCTGGAGGGCCAGCAGGTGTCCGGGTGTGTGGGAGGGCACGAGAGGATGTGGCTCACCTCTGGCTGGGTTCAACAGCTTCACACCACAGCAAGACGTGGCACTGTGGCTGCCTCAATGCAAGACAGAGCTGGTTTAATTTCCATGTGAGAATCATTTTAGACTTCAGAGCATCAATAGATTCTTGTGGAAGAAAGTTTTGTCACCCTGTCTCCTGAGTCCTTGCTGGAAAGCCCATCCTCCTGACTTCTCAGGGATTGCCAGATTGAGGAAGGAGGCCAGTCCTGCTTCCCCTCCCACTCCAAGCTTGCCTTTGTCCGTGAGCAGCAAGGAAGCCAGGAAGGAGGGGGGAGGGCGGAAGAGTACTCTGATGGGGACAGAGCTCAGAGGGTGGGAATGGAGTCTCCCCTCCCCATATCACACCTATTTCAGAATCAGATTTGTCCACAACACGGGCTGTGGTCACAGAAAGCCCATCTGCCAGCCACAGGGAAGGCAAATGCCAACTTGAAGCCCTGATTTCTTTCAAGCACCAGGCTGGTCTGCTGATGACAGCAAGGTTCTGGGGAAGAGGGAGATGAGCCCATCCCTGGGACTGCAGCCCGGCTTTTTGAGATGGACCAGATTGTGAGAGAGCAGGGAGAGGAAGGCTTCAGAGCTAACAGAGACCCACATGCTCTGTGTTTAAAAAAATAAATAAATAAATAAATTAGAAAAGCAGAGCCTCTTAAGAAGTCAGAGTGATCTTGCTCACCTGCCATCCTCAGTACTTTCTACTTCTCTGTTGGAATTTATGAAACTCCTCAGTGTGGCCTGACTCTTGCAAGCCTTGTGTCCCCACCTCTGTAGGCCGTGGTGCAAAGGTCCCATGTGGACCCCACCAGCACTGTCAGATAAGCCCCCAAACTTTTCAATGACTGAAGTGTTGCCAGTACTTAAAAATAAGATTTCACATACATCTGATTCCTGATTTCTCTCGAAAAATCAGAAGAGCAAGTCCCCTGGATCATCTTCGTAGCCACAGAGGCCAAAGCTGAGCAGCTCCTGCCTTCTGTCTTCCATAGGCCCTGGCAGGGCGACACTACCTGACCAGGGACCCATAAGTAGGTCATCTGGAACCTCTCAAATTCCCCCCACCCCGCTTCCTCTTTTAAAGGCTAAAGAAGCCACCAGTCCCCACCGTAGGAATTGTCCCCTCCGAGATCCCTGACATCCATTCCTGATCATCTCCGAACTTTCCCCGCAGGGCGAGGCCAGAAGTGCTGACTCACCGAGCATCCTTCTAGGACTCTGTCCCGCAGTTCTACCCCCTGCCGCCCCACCCACGCACCTGGGACGCAGAGGAGGGGGCCGCGCACCCCGGGTTACTGAGGAAGGCAGGGACAGGCGGGTAACTGGGGAGCTCACATCCGGGTCACTACGTGGCGCCCCGCTGGGAGCCAAGCCCTACCAGGCCGCTGGGGCTGTAACCCCTGCTGGGCCGCTGCCGCCGCCGCTTACTTCTGGCGTGACGTCAGCCTCTCCGTGCCTCGGTGTCTTCACGTGGGAAATAAATACCCTAGCGGCGTGGGCCCGGCTCCGGCCCCCCGGGCACCGCGCCCCAGCGCTCCACCTCCCCCGCGCCGCGCCCGCACCGAGTCCTTCACCTGCGGAGACCGGCCCGGCCCGGCGCCCTCCGGCCCCCGCCCGCCCAGGGTCTCCCGGCCCCCGCGGCCGCCCCGGCGCGCAGACCCCATCCCCCGCCGCCTTCCGGCTCGCTCGCGCGGGGTCTTCCGGTCTCCACTCACCCGGCGCCGCGCGTGCGTAGCCGCCGGCCCGGCCTTGCCGAGGAGCCCGAGGGCTCAGGCGGCGCCTCTCCTCCTCCGGCTCCGGCTGGGCCTGGGTGGGGCGGGCGGACTGCAGTCCCGGTGCCCTAGGGCTGCGCTGTGTCGCGCAGGCGCCAGGCCCCCACCGCACCCCGCGCACGTGTTACGGGGGCTCCCCTTGCACCTTCCCGAAGCTGGGGGAGGCCTTTATCCCGGGATTCAGTATCCCTGCTCCTGCGGCCCACGGGCCCTCCTCCTTCCCCTCCGCAGGCGCCGAAGAGAGCCCCATGACCCCTGGAAGTCCAAGGGGCTAAATTCCTGTTTGCTGAATGTATGGGCCGAAGGCCGGCATGTGGTGCCACCACCTCCAGGTGCGGTCACTGGTGGGGGGCCCTGGGTCAGCAGGCTCAGCTCTGGCTTCACTCCTAGGGTTCCAGCAAAGGGGGAGTCCAGCTTCCAGGACAAAGCTGAGGTCAGGGAACCTCTTGGGAGGGGTTAGAGGTGTGTGTGTGGTGGGCTTTCAGGCAATCCTTCAGAGGGAGTATGGAGAAGATTCCCTCCCCACCCCGCACCCCGAAACACACACACACATACACACAGGCTGGCCTTGAACCATCTGAAATCTGAAAAAGGCTCTGGGGGCTTTCCATGGAGGAGCCCACTTAATCCTGACACTGCCCTCCCACCTAGGCATGGTCACCCCTGCCACATGACGGATAGGAGAAGTGAGGCAGGGAGGTTGGTCTGCCCAAGGCCACCCAGGTAGGGAGTGTCAGGGTCCAGACTCTAACCTGGGTCCAGCTGGCTCAAAGCCCTCCATGTAACCAGAGCTCCGCCTGGCTTTCCTGGATGCCTTGGGCACCCAGCCGATGGGCCTCTTTCAACTGCCAGAGTCATCGTTTTGTTTTCTTCTTTTTCCTCTTTTAAATGGGAAGGTACTTTGGGAGTATGTGTGTATACACACACACACACACACATACACACACATACTGCAGTGTATATGTGCCCCAATAAGATGTTTCATTCAACATCAAAAAAAGTTACATTTTTGCTGACTTACAAAAAGCTGTCCGTATTTAATGTATATAATTCAATGAGTTTGTGGTTAAGTGTACACCTGTGAGACCATCATCCCAATCTATACCATAAAATTATCCATCACTCTGGAAGTTTCTTCCGCCCTTTTTGTTATTATCACTTCTGTATGTATGTGTGTGCCTGCGGTAAGAACACTTCACATGAGAGTTACCCTCCTTAGTACACATTCAGTATACAACAATATTAATAGCTATAGGCAGTATGCTATATAGATTCCCAGCACTTATCTTCCAGAACTAAAACTTTGTACCCTTTAACTATCATCATTTTGTTACTTCCCTTTCCCTCCTGTCATTGTGAGATAGGGGCTCGAGCATTACCCAGGATTTCTGGCCGCAGTGAAATAGCCGCACCCATATCTGAATAGCAGCTTACACTTGAGTCTGGGTTACTTTCAACAGTGGGAGTTCACTGAGGCAAGAATAGCTCAACCATCTCCAGCTCAGGCCTGGGGGAGATTCTCCCATTTCTCTGCGGGCAGCTCCCTCTAGCGGCTTCTTAAAGAATTGGGCTGCTGAGTCCCCCAGAGGTGGGAAGGGGAGCACTAGTAGATAGGAAAGATGCTGGAAGGGAGAGAAACTGCAAAGTCAGGGCCCTCCAGAGAAGGTGAGCTGTAAGAAGTCCCGCAAACGTTGCAACCTATCAACAACCTGGGACCTTCCTTCTGATATGAATGATGTCATAAAGTGGATGCAGACACCAAAGCCCAGGGATGTAACACATGATACCACAGTCTCCTAGTGACAGCCAGGCCTCCTGCTGCGTGGTCCTGTGAATGATAGGCACACACTGGGGTCCCCATCATGGTGACTGTGCACTGACCCAGCATCCAGACAGTGCTCTCATGATGCTCACCGTGCTGAGGTCTGGCTGAGTGACCCCAGGAGTGTCATTCAGCTTCTCTAGGCCTCAGTTTGCTCATTTGGGAAATGACGACAACAATCATGCCTTCCCACAGGGTTACTCTGAAGATTAAAGGAGGTAATATGTAGGGATCTAGATTATTTTTGTTTATATCATAGGGTGTGAAAATGAAAACATCTCCAGAGCCCCAAAAGTGAGCCTTGTGTCCAGAGAGGCAGGAAATCAGATTCCACCTCCACTTTCACAACCCACCATCCACAATCCACCATTCTGGGGGTCCAAGAATCCCCCAGCATGCGAGGCTGCATTCACAGAGCCAGCGGGGACTTGGGCCCGTACATTCACCAACATTAACTTAGCGCCTTGGGCTTCTCAAGATCCCTGGGCTCTCTCCTGGGCCTGCTGAGGGGAGGGAGGAGCAGCCCTAGGCCTAAGGGTCAGAGATCCTGAATCAAAGGCCAAAGGGAGACAGGGTCCCCAGGAAGCATCTGCAGGCTTGAGGAAGACGCAAGGTGAAATGTCCACCTAGAATGTGTGCGGGCTGGGGTAGAGGGCAGAGGCTGGATGCGAAGAGTGTAGCCTGGGGGCCACGGGGCCCTCCGAGGCCAGAGCCTGGTTCTCCCTCACCTTTCCCAGAGTTGCACTCAGCAGCTCCTAACTTATATGGCTTTTTCAGGATAATCCCACTCAGCCCCAGGGCTGGATAATGCCACACACGGTCACACACACAGAAACCCCTGTGACCTCTTAATTAAGCATATGAGTAAGCTTGATGTCAGTTTGAAAACTAAAATCTTACAGTCTATGTTCTTTTTACTTTAAATTACCTCTAAGAAGGCACCATAGTCTAGTGCTTAGGGGCCCCAGGACCCCGGATCCAGACTTGTAGCAAGTCATTTGCCCCAAGGCAACCAGAGAGCCAGGGTTTGGGGTCAGGAGAGGTTCCAG
The DNA here is from genome assembly GCA_004024625.1 of Mellivora capensis. NCBI lineage: Eukaryota > Metazoa > Chordata > Mammalia > Carnivora > Mustelidae > Mellivora > Mellivora capensis. The sequence continues at coordinate 8,902 of PISX010030690.1, read as the reverse complement.
CCCCATATGGTGGGCCTAGAACCCGCTTCCTTCCTTGGTCCCGCAAGGAAGTCTCTGCAGCCCCCAGTCTTTTCCCCAGGAGGCATGCCGTATTTTTTGGTATGTGAAGTGTTCAGTGCAGTGGGAGGCACCTATTGGGGATTCATTAGTTTGTTAGGGCCCCATAACCAAGGACCACAATGTGGGGGGCCTAAAACAGGACTTTATCATCTCTGTTTTGGAGATGAGTCCAGCAAGCCTGCAGGCCCCAGCTCCCTCTGAAATCTGTGGGGAGAATCATTCCTTGCTTTTTCCTAGCTTCTGGGAGTGGCCGGCAGTCCTTGGCAATCCCTTGGCTTGCAGCTGTGTCTCTGCATCTGTCATCACATGGCATCCCCCCTAGTGTCTGTGTCTGCGCCCCAGGTTCCCTCTGCTTATAAGGACACGAGTCATACGGGATTGAATGCCCACCCTGCAGACCTCATCATAACTCAATTACACCTGCAGACTCTATTGTCAAAGAAGGTCACACTTACAGGTACCAGGGGTTAGGACTACAAATATCCATTTGGGGTCACACAATTCAATGCCAAACACCAGGAAGTCAACAAATGCCAGCCGTGATGATAAGCACGTGAGTACGCACACGGTCCGTGCTGGCACAAGGGACCTAGCAGGCTCAGCCCAGCCTTGTGTCAAAGTCGCTGTGCGCAGAGGGACCCTCGGGACGCCTGCCTTTGATCTTGGAGGAGCTTCGTTCTGCAAGGACTGTTGCCAGACAAGCTGGCTTTGGGAGTGGTAATGAGCCTAGTCTGGCTTCATCATTGTTCTTCTAAATGATTAATTTTTTCTATTCATTGGTGTTTACATCCTTCAGATATTTGTAGACGGCTATCCTGCCCCTTGGTCATCACTTAGCACCTGTCTGCATATTTGCCATGGTGGGTTGTTATTATTATTATTGTTGTTCCTATGTCCTCCCTGCATGCTCACTTGGTCCCTCAGCCACCATCACTGCTGCCTGCATTTCCTGCAGGTTCCCAGCCCTGCAAGCGCTGAGTTACCAGGATGGAGCATCAGAAGTCAGTAGTCAGGTGACAAGGGACAGCTCACAGGCCCTCTGGCCCCCTTCTCCTCTGTCATTTTTGTCCATTTCCTTTACGAGCTAAGTGAAAAACAGTGTGGTTACAGTGCGAATGCAGTTTCCAGACAAATCCTCTGCCCCTGCTTCCATCCACACAGTCCCCAGTTTCCTCAGCTATGAAAAGAGGATAAGAACCCTTTCTCTCGACACCCTGGGATTGCTGTGAGGACGGATGAGACCAGAATGGAAAGTGCCTTGTACACTACAAAGCGGGGAGAGTGATGGTACCAGCAATGCCTTCAATGCATGAGTGGATCTCTGCAGAATGTTCCAGGGGTCTGATGCTCTAAAAGATAGAGATTCCAAATTAGAATTTACAAAACGAACTTGATAGAACTGAGACTCACCCTAAAATCTGTTTGTTGAAAGAATAGAGAGGTGCCCTACTTCAAAAATCTACCGTCAGATTTTAGTATTCCAAATCAGTGTGGAACTCAGAGCCCAATGGGCCCTTGGAGACGAGCTGGAGATGCCCTGAGGGGGCTCTGGAAGGTCATGCTGCTATAAAAGACTTGAAAAAAGAAAAAAACCCACCTTGTCTTCCATCTGAGATCTCACTGAAGAGTTGTCTGTATGTGGAAGACTTATTTCCAGTCTGACAAGAGTGATTTTCAATGTTTCGGTTGAATACGCAATTCTCACGCAGGTATTTCTATAATTATCCTGTTTCAGTTAGAATACAGTTTCTGGAACAATGGGACTCTTATTGTATTGTCATATCTGTTATAATAGATGTTTTATTACAGAAAATGATGGTAAAGTCACAATTATGATTCTGGAGTTTTTATTTCAAACTGCTCATAGGATGGAAATTCTCTTTCCCCAGTAGTTTTTACTTTAATGCTGCTTTGGTTGTTTTTGTTTTCTCTATTAAACTTCGGTGTGTCCGAGATTTTGTTCCATGGCAGAATGTGGGGTGTTTGTTTGTTTTTCTGTTTTTTTTGCTCCATGCAGACTGTGGCCGAGTCCCCCTGGTGTGTTTGTTTCCATGTTGTTGGCATGTGGTGCACACGGTTTCTTTAACCTGCCAGCTGCGTTGTTGTACACGTGTGTGTGCTTCAGTCTGCTCAAGTTGCCTAGACTGGGGGGTTTAAACAACAGTGATTCCCCATAGTTCGGGAGCCTGGAAGCCCACGATCGAGGTGCTGGCAAGGCAGGATTCATTCAGAGACCTTCTGGCTCGCAAGCCTGCCATCCTGCAGTGGGCTCGCAGGACTCTTCTTTGTGTCTGTGTTGGGGAGGGAGGATCCAAGTCCCTGGTGTCTGAGAACATGAATCCTATCACATCAGGATAGGACCTTTTTGAACCTTAATTACCCCCTTATAGGCTCCATCCCCAAAGACAGTCACACTGGGTCTAGGGCCTCAATATGAATTTGGGGACATACAATTTAGTGGATAGCACTGAATTTGTTTATTTATTGCTGTAGAAATACCCAGAGATCTTGTATTGAATGAACCTGGTAAGCAATATTTCAGGAAGGAATAAATAGTGTTAGTGAATATAGGATAGAGACCTTGGAACTTGGGGCATAGTTCAATTAAGTAATATGCTATTTGGGATGGTAGTCCACTGTGGGGAGAAGAGTGGAGGGGGGAGGGGGCAGGAGTCCCTGCCTTAATTCACTGTTCTCAGACCCCCCACTGTTGGAAGCCCAGCCTAGATCTGGAAGCACGTTCCTTGACTCCAGCACGATGGTCTTAGCTGCCAGGAACTCACCACCTCCAGGAAGGCTCACAAATCTTGGACATCAAATCTAACTAAAGTTGGGCCCAGGGGACCTCTCCACAATGAAAAGATTTAAGGACCATGAAAATCCCCAAATACCTGCCCATACACTCCCACACTATCAGACCACCTCTGAGACCAGCCACCATTTCCACACGTCCCTGGTGAACCACACTCTCTGCTTAGAGCCCAGAACTGTTGGTGGGGGCACAGGTCCTGGGCCCTTGGAAGAGCCGTGGCTCCCCAGTCACAGTCTTTAACTAGACAGAGCTCAAATCTTCTAGGGGTCCTGGTTCCCAGATGATTTCTTGGGCTCCCCAAGAAATAGAGGAGAGGACTCTCCATGGTTAGTTACACTGTTAGTAACAGACACGGAACAAAACCCCAAGCGTCTTGTTCTCCTGACCTCTGTTCCCCCCAGAGCACACTCTCCAGCAGGGAGGATGGAGGCCACTGTCGTGGGAGTGCTGGGAGGGACGGAGCTGAGGGGGGTAAAACACAGGCACACGTCATGAATGTGGACACAAGTGGACAGGAGAACATTCGGAAATTCTCCAGCATGAAAACAATCCCATATTTGGAGCTTCTAGAAGAGAGGCACCCTGGAGTTCACAGAGCATTCCTTTGAGGTTCAACGGTGTTGGGAGGTGCCTGGGGTCTCACCTTCTCTTCCATATCCTTTCCCATCTCACAGCTGGCTGTCCACCCCAAAACTTCAATTGTCTTGGGGGAGCACGTGCCTGATGTCAGGATGGAAACCAGAGAGGACTGGGTCTTCTTGGCACACATCCCTTTCCTATTGTGAGAACACAGACTCACCCTAATACCATGGGTGTCTATCCGCTGGGGTAAATGATGCCCGACTCTCCTCAGTGCTCAGGCCCTGACGACGGGAGTTTGGGGGTGAAGGTCTGGGAAGATAAACAGCTACCATCTCTGGCAGTTTCTGTAGGTCAGGAATTCCGTGATGCAGAGAGGGTGTCCAGCACCGCCAGCAGCCATTTCTACCAGGGCCCCCTCCTCTGACCCAGACCAAGCTTCCCACCCACACCGGGCCTCAAGCACTCGTTCCCCCTTCCTTGGTTGAAATTCCCACCCCAGGATTTTCTTTTTCAGTTGCATCAGGCTTTGCTATAGTGGATTCCAAGGTGGGAGCCTGCCCAGGTCAGTGGACAGCAGGGCCCACAGAGTCCCGCCCTGGTAATCGCAGGCCCATGCCTTGGTGGCCTTGGTAGTGGCCCTGTCAGAGCCTGGGATGCATGGAGAGTGATCTCAGGAGCCAAGGGATTTCTCTCAGGTAAGCTCCTCAAAGCAGCTCCAGGAACCTCAAAGACCACAGCGCCCACACAGTGGGAGTGAAGCAGCTTCCAATAAGGAAGCAGACAATCTGTGGAAGGCGCAGGAAGGGACCTCAGCTCCTGCACTCCCATGGTCCGGGGTTGGGGGACCCGCATTGCTTCATCCTAAGAACAAAGGCCCTGGGCCCATCCTGCTCTGGGCCAGGGAGGGAGCTGCACTGGATCCCACCTCAGCAAAGCAAGGAAGACAAAGGGTCCAGCCGGGCCAGGGTGTACCTGACAAGCAATGAAGACCCAGTGGAATGTCGTGTGTGGGGTTTGTTTAAGGAATGTGACCTCATTCTCAAGGCCCCTCCTTTTCACTTGGCTGCTTTATGCTAAGGTCCAGCAAGTAATTTGCATGTCATTTCAGTAAAAATGAATTGTGGCTGAATTTTTGTTTTATTTAGATAACATACAGCCTTCCTTCCCTTTATTACTGGAATAATTCAGCCTGGAGCAGGATGCACAGTGGGCAAAGGGATGGTCTCCTCCCAGCCAGATCCCAGCTTCGGTTCTCTGAGCCTGATAGCCAGCTCCTGCTATTCACCTCGGCTGTGGGAATAAACTAGACCACCAATGCTCTCACTTTGTTCAGCCTACTTTTCTTGCAAGGAAAGCTCCAGAATCTGTGTAGGAGGCTCAGGGGCAGCCATGTCCTGGGAAGGAGCTGGAGGCTGAGGAGCTTCTCTGAAGTGTATTTGCAAAGTGAGCACCCTGCCAAGGTTTGATGTTACAGCTTTTAAAAAATGTAACACTCTCTAAAGTTCCTTTTCTAAAATATATACCAGACCAAGGAAATGTCAATAGTTGGATCAAGCGTCTAAAGCAGCATCACCTTATCTGTGATTATTGCTGCATGATGGGTTAGTGCAAAATTTAGTGGCTTAACAATAAAGGGCTCATTCATCTCACAGTTTCTATGGCTCAAGAATTTGGAAATGCCTTTCCTGGGCCATTCCCGCTGGCATTCTGTCATGAGGCTGCTGTCATTTGAAGGCTCGACTGGGGCTGGAGGAGGGGCTTCCCTCATGGCACACTTACATGGCTGTTGGAGGCATCCGCTTCTCCACATGTGGGCCACTCCAGAGGGTTGCCTGAGCATCCTCATGACGAAGCAGTGGGCTTCCTCTGGAGCAGATGATCCAAGATGCAGAGCAGAAGCCACATCTCTTTATGAACTAGCTTTGAAAGTTTCACACCATCACTTCCTCAACATCATGGTCATGCAGCGCAACATTTGTCAATACGGTAGCCTGCATTCCCATCACAAAGGTATGAATCCAGTATGTGAGGATCACTGAGAGCTCTCTTGGAGACTGGTCCCCACAAGTGATTATCATTAATATGATTTGGCAGGGGCGTTTGGAGGCTCTGGCAAATAGTACTACATGGCTAAATCCACCATTTCTTATTTTGTAACCAATGCAAACCAAGTGGTCAGTTGCTGCTAATGGTATCCCATGTCACAGCCAAGCCAGCCATCTGTCCAACAAACATGGATCAGCGCCTCCTTCCAGATTGGGGAATAGAACAGTAGTGAAGAGAGAGAAGAGACCTCAGTGTGGGTCCCTTAGGTTGTGGAGAGGAAAGACGTAAGGAGACAAATGGATGGCAATAGTGCTGTAGAGGGGACTATAGCTGGTGCCGTCAATTGGGGGGTTCAGGAAGGACACCAAGCCCTGAGGGCCATAGCTGAGGATCCGCACACCTTCATCGGAAATCGGAAATCTGCAATGACCTATGCATTGCAATGAGGGAGCTGCAAGCCAAACCTTTTAGTAGAAAAACAGCCTGGATAAGAATGACTTTGAAAGCATCACAGTCTTCAGGGAGCACCCCTCATCTGCACAACTCCCCCTCCCAAATGTAAGACCCACAGGTGGTAGAGGAACTTTCTCTCTTCTTTACCCCATATCTTTGGCACCTAAAGAATGACTAGTACAAATATAGTATTCACTACTGACTATCATTTATAATAGTTACTTAATACTTATCAGCCTTTTTGGTGTCTGCAAGCCTTTCCGGTTTAACGGAAGTCACCCTTCATGTTAATAGATAAAAGTGGCTGAATCTCTCAGTCCACTTACAGTAGAATGTCAGCACAGTTTCCTAAAGACTGCCAGACAGGGGTGAGGGGACAGAGCGGGAGCCCCAGGAACCTGTGTCGTCCTGGTTCCTCTCTCAGGCTCCTTTCTCGGGCTCCTGTCTCAGCTCCTGCGTCAGAAGTCCTCTCTGCTCAGCTTGCCTGGGCTGAATGAATGGGGAGTCCAGATCTTCCCAGGACATTCCCAAAGCCTCTCTAACACAAAGTGCTTGGTGCCCCAGACTTTGAGGGTTTGCAGCAACCAGAGAGTGTGAGAGGTGATAGCATGAGCCATCAAGTGGCCTGAGAGAAAATACTGAGACTTCTTTGTTCTTGAAAGGCTCTCCCCACTTTGCTACTCTCTTCCTGATGGGCTGACCTCAGTGCAATCCCACAGTCTTGCTGGGTTCCCCCCATCCGTAGCCGGTGTCAGTTAGACGCTCATTCATGCCAGCTATCAGCATTTGGGGGTCCAAATCTCCAAACGAACACCTCATCTTTAGCATGGTTGCATTTTTAGGCTTGGTGCCCGCCTTTCTTCTAAATGGAGGGCCGCCATGGGTATAATGGCTTAGTGTATTCCCATCACGAATTACACAACACCCCCTTCCTCTTAGAAGACGCAAGGATCCTAGGCAATTATTATGGGTTTGTTTACTAGCGATTTTTAATTCTAGTCATTCATTGATATACATGCATGCCCACGAGACTGCTGATTAACACAAAGAAAGAATCATCTTTAGAAAGCTGACAAATCTTGAGTACTTATATATTTATTAAGATTTTATTTATTTATTTTAAGGGGGAAGGGGCAGAGGGCGAGGCAGAGAGCATTTCAAGCAGACTCTCCCCCGAGTGTGGACCCTGACGTGGGGCTTGATCTCGGGACCCTGAGATCATGAGATCATGACCTGAATGGAAACCAAGAGTTGGATGCTTAACTGACTGCACTGTCCAGGAGTCCCAAATCTTGAGTACTTCTTAAGAAAGATCTCTTGGTGTATTCAATTTGCAGAGCAGTTTATTGTCCCTGCGGTGATTTGAGGAGTTTTCTAAGATTGTCTGTTCTCCAAAGGCTATTTATTGGAGAGGTGGCCCAGCAGCATGAGTCCCAGCCATTTTGTGGACAGGTGGACTGAGGGAGAAGATCAGAGGGCATTCTGCAGTGATTCGCAACGTCTCAAACAGAAATATAACATCTTCTTTCATCCTCTGCAGAGTCTGGAGCTAAATTCACACCTTTTTTTTTTTTCCTTCCCATCACTTAAAATCAAATTCTCGCCCTTAATACTTCCTTTCAAAACTGCACCAAAAATGATAACGTCTTCTCATGCATATGAATTACCCGAAGTGTATGAGAATGGGCCCCACTGGAGTATGCTAAAGCCTTAACCCAACTAAATTTAAAGCTGCTAAGCCCCAGTTAAGGCAAAGTTGTCTTTTTGTTTTATAAGACATTTAGGACCGTTCACATCACCTTGTACTGAAATGCACTGAAACCGATCGTGGGCAAACTATGAGGAGAGCATATGCTCCCCGTATCTGTCCCTGAGCCGGGGAGGGTGATGAATTCCGATTTGGGATTCAAGCAAACAGTGGCATCTGTCTCCCCTGCACACACCTGCTTGGATACTGCGTTAACTTCCTCCATCTGCGGAAAGGTGGTACATTTCCCTTTGAAATCTCATGCTCTACAGGACCCTCGGACGCTCAATGGTTACTTGTTGGGGGGAACCAACAAAGCCTAAGACATGATAATTTATTCTAAACACCTGATGACTTCTCTTCAGAGAAAAGGCACTAAAAGGAGCTTCTGCCACCAATTTCCACTAATCCTAGTTTTTGTGGAGGCCAGGTTTTTAAGCTCCGCGGCTAAGCTCAGAGCGTGAATCGATGATACCACGGGGGGGAGCTAGAGATCAGGAAATCCGGGAGCAGCGTCGCTTCAGGGAGCTCCAGGGCCGCAGGAGTCTAACCCAACAGAGGAAGCCTGTCACTTGGTGGGAACTCTCCAGCCACAATGACTCCTCTCTTCTCCGTTTTTGCTGTGATGGGATTATTCTCTATATGTCTAATTTGATAAATATGCACATCCTGGGAGTCCCCAGGACTTCCAGACTGACTACAGGTTCTAGAACCCAGGTCTGTAGGACAAACAAGGATCTTAAGTACTTTGTTTTCTTATCCTTTTTAGCTGGACAGAAATCCCACTCATCTACCTCAGTGCTTTTCCAGGGGAAGCTGGAATTTGGAGACACTGTATTAACCTAGGTCCTTCCTCAAAAGCAGAGCCTGAGAAAAGGCCTTGAACAAGGATGGCTTCTTTGAGAGGCTACCCCAGGAATAAGGATGAGGAACGGGAGGAAGGGGCATGGGAGGGAAGGAGAGAAAGCCTGGGCAAAGATGAGTTATCAAGGCTGCAGGGTCACTGCTGTAGGCAGCCAGGGCTCAACCCCGTGCAGACTTCCAGCAGCGAGCTAAAGGCCTCCCAGAATTCTCTGCCTATCCCACCTTCCACCCAACCCCCACCAATGCTCCCACAGCCTCCCAACCTAGTCCCCCCACCACACCCCCACCCCAACTCTCCCACCCTCCACCTCCCCCCAACCCCAGACTCCCCATTCTCC
>PISX010030689.1:0-18426 GCA_004024625.1 Mellivora capensis | reverse complement strand
AACCTCCACGCTGTTTTCCAGAGTGGTTGCACCAGCTTGCATTCCCACCAACAGTGTAGGAGGGTTCCCCTTTCTCCACATCCTCGCCAGCATCTGTCATTTCCTGACTTGTTAATTTTAGCCATTCTGACTGGTGTGAGGTGATATCTCATTGTGGTTTTAATTTGTATTTCCCTGGTGCCGAGTGATGTGGAGCACTGTTTCATGTGTCTGTTGGCCATCTGGATGTCTTCTTTGCAGAAATGTCTGTTCGTGTCCTCTGCCCATTTCTTGATTGGATTATTTGTTCTTTGGGTGTAGAGTCTGATAAGCTCTTTATAGATTTTGGATACTAACCCTTAATCTGATATGTCCTTTGCAAATATCTTCTCCCATTCTGTCGGTTGTCTTTAGTTTTGTTGACTGTTTCCTTTGCTGTGCAAAAGCTTTTGATCTTGACAAAGTCCCAATTGTTCATTTTTGCCCTTGTTCCCTTTGCCTCTAGTGATGTTTCCAGGAAGAAGTTGCTGTGGCTGAGGTCGAAGAGGTTGCTGTCTTTGTTCTCCTCAAGGATTTTGATGGATTCCTTTCTCACATTGAGGTCGTTCATCCATTTGGAGTCTATTTTTGTGTGTGGTGTAAGGAAATGGTCCAGTTTCATTTTTCTGCATGTGGCTGTCCAATTTTCCCAACCCTATTTGTGAAGAGACTGTCTTTTTTCCATTGAACATTCTTTCCTGCTTTGTCCAAGGTTAGTTGACCATAGAGTTGAGGGTCTATTTCTGGGCTCTCTGTTCAGTTCCATTGATCTATGTGTCTGTTTTTTTGCCAGTACCATACTGTCTCGATGATAACAGCTTTGTTATAGAGCTTGAAGTCCAGAATTGTGATGCCACCAACTTTGGCTTTCTTATTCAACATTCCTCTGGCTATTCGAGGTCTTTTCTGGTTCTGTATAAATTTTAGGATTATGTGTTCCATTTCTTTGAAAAAAGTTGATGGTATTTTGATAGGAATTGCATTACATGTGTAGATTGCTCTAGGCAGCATAGACATTTTCACAGTATTTGTTCTTCCAATCCATGAGCATAGAATGTTTTTCCATTTCTTAGTGTCTTCCTTAATTTCTTTCATGACTGCTTTATAGTTTCCTGAGTACAGATTCTTTGCTTCTTTGGTTAGGTTTATTCTTAGGTATCTTATGGTTTTGGGTACAGTTGTAAATGGGATCAACTCCTTAATTTCTCTTTCTTCTGTCTTGCTGTTGGTGTATAGAAATGCAACTCATTTCTGTGCATTGATTGTATATTCTGACACTTTACTGAATTCCTGTACAAGTTCTAGCAGATTTGGAGTGGAGTCTTTTGGGTTTTCCACAAAAAGTCTCATATCGTCTGCAAAGAGTGAGAGTTTGGCTTCTTCTTTGCCGATTTGGATGCCTTTTGTTTCTTTTTGTTGTCTGAATTCTGAGGCTAGGGCTTCTGTTACTCTGTTGAATAGCAGTGGTGGTAATGGACATCCGTGCTGTGTTCCTGACCTTAGGGGAAAAGCTCTCAGTTTTTCCCCATTGAGAATGATATTTGCTGTGGGTTTTTCGTAGATGGTTTTAGTGATATTGAGGTATATACCCTGTATCCCCACTCTGTGAAGAGTTTTGATCAAGAAAGGATGCTGTACTTTGTCAAATGCTTTTTCAGCATCTGTTGAGAGTATCATATGGTTCTTGTTCTTTCTTTTATTAATCTATTGTATCACATTGATTGATTTGTAGATGTTGAACCAAACTTGCAGCCCTGGAATAAATCCCACTTGGTCGTGGTGAATAATCCCTTTAATGTACTGTTGGGTCCAATTGGCTAGTATTTTGGTGAGAATTTTTGCATCCATGTTTATCAAGGATATTGGTCTGTAATCCTCCTTTTTGATGGAGTCTTTGCCTGGTTTTGGGATCAAGGTAATGCTGGCCTCATAAAATGAGTTTGGAAGTTTCCCTTCCATTTCTATTTTGTGGAGCAGTTTCAGGAGAATAAGTATTAATTCTTCTTTAAACATTTGGTAGAAATCCCTAGGGAATCCATCTGCTCCTGGGCTCTTGTTTGTTGGGAGATTTTTGATGACTGCTTCAATCTCCTTACTGGTTATGGGTCTGTTCAGGTTTTCTATTTCTTCCTGGTTCAGTTTTGGTAGTTTATATGTCTCTAGGAATGCATCCATTTCTTCCAGATTGTCAAATTTGCTGGTGTATAGTTGCTCATAATATGTTCTTATAATTGTTTATACTTCTTTGGTGTTGCTTGTGATCTTCCTCCTTCATTCGTGATTTTATTAATTTGGGTCCTTTCTCTCTTCTTTTTGATTAATCTGGCCAGGGGTTTATCAATCTTATTAATTCTTTCAAAGAACCAGCTCCTAGTTTCATTGATTTGTTCTACTTTTTTTTTTGTTTCTATTTCATTGGTTTCTGCTCTGATCTTTATTATTTCTCTTCTCCTTCTGGGTTTAGGCTTTCTTTGCATTCTTTCTCCATGTCCTTTAGGTGTAGGGTTAGATTGTGTACTTGAGACCTTTCTTGTTTCTTGAGAAAGGCATGTATCACTATGTATTTTCCTCTCAGAACTGCCTTTGCTGTGTCCCACAGATTTTGACAGTTGTGTTTTCATTATCATTTGTTTCCATGAATTTTTTCAATCTTTAATTTCCTCGTTGACCCATTCATTCTTTAGTAGGATGCTCTTTAGCCTCCATGTATTTGAGTTCTTTCCAAATTTCCTCTTGTGATTGAGTTCTAGCTTTAGAGATTTGTGTTCTGAAAATATGCAGGGAATGATCCCAGTCTTTTAGGACTGGTTGAGACCTGATTTGTGACCCAGGATGTGATCTATTCTGGAGAAAGTTTCATGTGCAGTAGAGAAAAATGTGTATACTGTTTTTGGGGATGGATGTCCTGAAAATATCTGTGATGTCCATCTGGTCCAGTGTGTCATTTAAGGCCTTTATTTTCTTGTTGATGTTTTGCTTAGATGATCTGTCCGTTTCAGTGAGCAGGGTGTTAAAGTCCCTTACTATTATTCTGCTACTGTTGATGTGTTTCCTTGAGTTTGTTATTAATTGGTTTATATAATTGGCTGCTCCCACTTAGGGACATAGATATTTAAAATTGTTAGAGCTTCTTGTTGGACAGACCCTTTGAGTATGATATAGTGTCCTTCCTCATCTCTTATTATAGTCTTTGGCTTAAAATCCAATTTATCTGATATAAGGATTGGCACCCCAGCTTTCTTTTGATGTACATTAGCATGGTACATAGTTTTCCACCCCCTCACTTTAAATCTGGAGGTGTCTTTGGGTCTAAAATGAGTTTCTTGTAGACAGCATATTGGTAGGTTTTGTTTTTTATCCATTCGGATACCCTGTGTCTTTTGATTGGGGCATTTATCCCATTTACATTCAGGGTAACTATTGAGAGATATTAATTTAGTGCCATTGTATTGCCTGTATGGTGACTATTACTGTATATTGTCTCTGTTCCTTTCTGGTCTACTGCTTTTAGGCTCTGTCTTTGCTTAGAGGACCCCTTTCAATATTTCTTGTAGGGCTGGCTTAGTGTTAACAAATTCTTTTAGTTTTTGTTTGTTCTGGCAGCTTTTTATCTCTCCTCTTTTCAGTGATAGCCTAGCTGGATATAGTATTCTTGGCTGCATGTTTTTCTCATTCAGTGCTTTGAATATATCATGCCAGTTCTTTCTGGCCTGCTAGGTCTCTGTGGATAAGTCTGCTGCCAATCTAATACATTTATCATTGTACATTACAGACTTCTTGTCCCTGGTTGCTTTCAGGATTTTCTCTTTGTCACTAAGACTTGAAGTTTTCCTATTAGATGATGGGGTATGGACATATTTTTATCGATTTTGAGGGGGCTTCTCTGTGACTCCTGGATTTTGATACTTGTTCCCTTTGTCATATTTGGGAAATTTTCCACTATAATTGGGGAGATATATATATATATATATATATATATATATATATATATGACTGGTGAATAGAACAGAGGAACACACTTGATTTTGGGTTTATTTTGGTCTCTTAGAAAAAACTACCTTCCAAAATTTTAAAGAAAGAAAAAAAAAAATATATATATATATATATATGTATACACACACACACACACACCCCAAAATAAGAGTAAACACAATGAAGGAATGGAATATGACTGTAAAGATGAAAATAAAAAAATTCTAAAAAAGGAATTGTTAAGATAAGTTGGTTGGAGAAAGAAAGTGAAGAGAATTTGTTCAGGCTGGAGACTAGAGCAAAGTCATGTACTAGATTTAGGGTATATTTTGATCTATTGGAAGAAATTGTATCCCAAAAATTTTATAAGAAAAAACACTGTATGTATACAAAAAATAAAGTTAGGTACAATGAAGGATAAAATATGTCTATAACAATTGAAGGATTAAAAAGATTTTTTTTAAAAGGAGGGTATTGTTAGGATAAACTAGTTAAAAAATGTTAAAAGAGGGGCACCTGGGTGGCTCAGGGGATTAAGCCGCTGCCTTCGGCTTGGGTCATGATCTCAGGGTCCTGGGATTGAGTCCCGCATCGGGCTCTCTGCTCGGCAGGGAGCCTGCTTCCCCCTCTCTCTCCGCCTGCCTCTCTGCCTACTTGTGATCTCTCTGTCAAAATAAATAAATAAAATCTTTAAAAAAATGTTAAAAGAGGAAAGAAGAAAAGTTAAAAAAATTAGAATAAGAAAAAAATAAAATAAAAAAAAATCAAATTAATTTCACAAGACTAAAGAATCGTGGGGAAAAAGCCACGAATTCCATGCTTTACTTTCTCCTCCTCTGGAATTCTGCTGTTCTCCTTGATCAGTGAGCTTGGTCTTGGCTGGATGTTCTTGCTGATCTTCTTGGGGAGGGGCCTGTTGCAGTGACCCTCAATGTCTTTGTCCGAGGTGGAATTACGCTGCCTTTGCCACGGGCAGGCTAAGTAATCTGCTCAGGCTTGCTCCTGGGAGCTTTTGTTCCCTGAACACTTTCTGTAGAGCCCTAGATGATGGGAATGAAAATGGCGGCCTCCCAGTCTCCAGCCCAGACGAGCTGAGAGTTCGGGGCCTCACTCCTCAGTGCACCCTTGGAGAAACGTGCTCAACCACTCCCATCTCCCTGGTCTCCAGCCGCACTCTGTGCTCACCCAGTCTGTGACCAAGTGTTTCTCTCTCTGGTGCACGGCCCCGTTTGGAGTCTCCAAACTCAGCAGATTCCTGCCTCCTGAGAAGACCGGTGAGTCTCCCCAGATCTGCTACTTGTGGGGTCCCTGCTCAAAGAGCAGTGGTCCAACTGTGCCGTGGATAACAGTTTAAGGTAACCCCGAGCTAAGAGCTCATTCCTTGGCTCCGTCTCTGTAGTTGGCTTCCCTGCTCTGACACCTGCAAGCTCTGCTACACTCAGACACCCCCGATCTTTCTGTGACTCTGTGGGACCTGAGACCACATTGTCCCTGCGAGGGCACCACCCTGCCACTTAGCCTCTGGAGTGATGTCCCTCAGTGGAGCAGACTTTTAGGAGTTTGAATTTTATGCTCCGTTGCTCCACTGCTTGGCTGGGAGCCGGCCCCTCCCCCCATGGTCTATCTTCCCATTGCTTCGGATTCACTTCTCCACACGCCCTACCTTTCAGAAAGTGGTCGATTTTCTGTTCTTAGAATTGCTGCTCTTCTCTTTGATCCCCTGTTGGGTCTGTAGGTATTCGGAATGGTTTGATAACTATCTAGCTGAACTCCTGCGACCTGATGTTATCTCAGTCTGCTACTCCTCCACCATCTTGACTCCTCTCCCCAATGAACTTATTTTTGATATTGTGTTTTTCATTTGTAGAATTTCCATATGGTTCTTTTTTCTAGTTTCCACTGCTTTGTTGAAATTCCCCATTTCTTCATACATGTTGCCTTCCTTTCCGTGCAATCTTTTAAGATTTTAGTATCATAGGTATTTTGGATTTTAGTATGCCTGCTCGATAATTTCAACTTCTAAGCTTTTTCTGGATCTGCTTCTATTGCTTTTTTTTTTCCCTCCTGTATTAACCACAAGATACATTTTCTCGCTTTTCTGTACATTTTAGGTTTGTTTTTTTTTTATTGTGTGCTTCATATTTTGAAGGAAAGGAAAGTAGAATACAAAGTAAATATTTACCTTCAAAAAGAGAAATCCTCTTCTTCCATGAGAGGTTGAGTCAGTCTGATCTGTAGTTGAGCAGGGCCCGGACTTTGTTATAGATTTAGTTGGAATCATTTCCCTGCTGCTTTCAAATACGTTCAGGGTGAGATTTGACTTCCCCTTCAGTAGAGCTTGAGATCTGAGCACTGATGAGGTTCTTGAGACCAAACTGTACTTCAAAACCAAGCTAACAGGTGTGAGAACTGGGGAAAGTGTCTCCCTGCTCTATTGCCTGGCTGATAATTTTCTAATTTCTCTTTGCCATTTAACCCCTACTTCTACCCCTCTAGAGATCTCCTCCAGCCCTTTCGTCCTCCTTAGTCCTTTGCAAATCCCTGGACTTTGTGAAAGACAAAAATGACTCAAGGAGTACTCCTTGGCCCTTGTTCCCTGCCTCCAACTTTGGCAAACTGTTTCCATCCCTCTGTAAAGATGTGGGGGAGGACAAGTTAGCGAGGTCTGTAGACTTGCTCTGTGGCTATGGCCCCTCAGCCCACAGATAGTCTTTACAAGTCTGTTAACATTTCTCCTCACATGTGCTGATCACAAAACATACTTTGCTCCACCATTCCACTACAGCTGACAATGGCCATGGGTCTCCTCTCTCCCACGTAAAGCTAGTCACTTTGAGTTTAGTGCGTTTAGATTTCTTTATGCCATCAGTTCTCTGATGAGTTTTAAAAATCAGATATCGTTGAGGCACCTGGATGACTCAGTCAGTTAAGCATCCTACTTTTGATTTGGCTCAGGTGATGATCTCAGGGTCATGAGATCACACCCTGTTTCAGGCTCTGGGCTCTGCTTAAGATTCTCTCTTTCTTCCTCTATCTCTGCTCTTCCCCCACTGCTTGTGCTCTTCTCTCTCTCTTAAAAAAAAAAAAAAGAAAGAAAAGAAAAGAAAAGAAAAATCAATGATTATTTTGTGATTTCCTGACTTTTTTAGTTGTTAGGGTGACAATGACATTCTCCTGTAACTTATGTGACCTATAAACAGAAGTTCCCCTGGATAACTCTTACCAGAGATGAAAACATGGTCAGGGATATTAAGGAACCAGTGGATTGGCAGTAATTGGAAACCTGAAAGATGACACCAGTGTGGAGATCTGACAAAATGGGGGGGGGGGGGCAAAGGTGCATTGTAGCCTAACAAGCACTGATAAAATCACACATAACACACAACACACACACACACAAGGCTGAGAGGAGACTATGGCAAAAAGGAGGTGCTTTGGCAACCAGCAAGTGATACTTTCAGAGAATGGACTGTGCACATAATTGTGTTGGTGTCTTCTTTGGACAATGTCCACTCCCTCATCTGTCTCTCTTGGGGCAGTGATTCTCACATTTTACTCTGCATCCAAATCACCTGGGCTTCTTGTTAAAGTTCTGATTCTCTCTCAGCAGGTCCAGGGCTGGGCTTGAGATGCTGCCTTTCTAACAGCTCCCAGATCATGCTGATAATACAGGCATAGTGAGATCCTCAAGTACAGACACCTACATTTTTAGGTGGTTAATAGCAATAGAATTTAATTGTTTGTGCTGAGGTGAGTTTACAGTATAAAGGACAGGGGAAAGATTTTAACTGAGTAACCAAGTAAAACGAACAGTCCAGGATGCCCATGAAGTCGATAGAATGCAGTTTACAGACACACCAAGTGTAGAGAAAACATATGTTGAGGAAACATTTCCTGTTGAGGAACTCCAGCGAGAGGCAAGCCTACAAGTCATCAAACTGACTCCTTTGGTGGGGATGTAAATTTGTTGGCTGGTGGGCAGCTGCCATCCTGGGAGCTAGAGTCAGGAGCAGCGCAAGGATGGAGAAAGGATATATGGAGAGGGTTAGGATAGCTTTCTAGGAGCCCGCCAAGAGTTTGGCTCTGTCTACAGAGTGGTGGGGATTGCAGAGAATATTCATCAAGTGGTTACAAATGAGCAGCTGACTCCCACTGCCCCTCTTTTCCTTGCAATAACCACGTGGATTTGTTTTCAGCAGAAGAGACTTACCAACTGGAATTTCATGGCTCTGATATCAGCTGTTGGCCCTGTGTTATTTACAGGACTAATTAATGCACCAATAGAAGAGAAAATAAAATTCCCTTCATTTTCTGTACTTAGTAATGCAGTACTAATCTCGAAAAGATGATTGTGGTCCAGATTGCCTTGTTAGGAAGAAAGCATGGAGAGTTCTGGAAAATCATAATAAACCAGCTGACTATAAAGATTCAATTTAATACAACTTCGCCATTCAAAGAAATGTGGAGGGAAGTAGTCTAAAGTTTTGATGACATCTTAGTCAAAGAAATTTTAAGGGATTGCAGTATTTATTTCATCAAAAATATTTACTGAGAGTTTTCTATGTACAAGACGCATACTAGGTGAATGAAATTTTCATGATGTGCTCTAATGATGCTTAAAAATCTCATGGATGGCAACTTTATTACTTTGAAGCATGTAAGTAACTTGGACTAGGCTAACTAATTATTGCATTCAATTCCCTTAGGGCAACTGTTTAATAAGTAGACAAGCATTATTCAAAATCACCATGACTTCTGTATACAAACAAGGGCATTTTAACAGGTAAATAATTTATTCTCTTAAGTACTTAAATCAAATTTCTTCAGATGTAATGCACCCTATTCCTTTTCCTGAGCAGTGCCTCTTCCATTCAATGGCACAGATAAAGTTGAGGCTGACCACTAGCCAGTTAGGACAGTATTCTCAAAGAAGAAGGACTTAATGAAATGGGGAATAATAAATAAGATTAATAGATTCAAGAAAGCAGAATGAAATTATTAGTAGGTAGAACCAGTGCTTTGGTGCAGTAAGACCAAGGAGGGTAAGAGACTTGTGGTACTTATTTATAGCCTCAGTTTACTCATCTGTAAGATGGGGTAACAATAGTAGCTACCTCACAGGGTCCTTGTGAGGATCAAATTAAAAAATGTTTAAAAGACTATCACAGCACTTGGCACATACTAATGACTCAATATTTGTTAGTACTACTTATTTTTACTAGTAGAATGCCAACAGTTGCTTAGCATATCTGAGCATTTAGTCACACAGTTATAACTTGGACATTAGCCCCTCAACTAGAATTTTCTCTGCAAAAGGTACTGACACTGACCTTGGGTTCTAAGAGTGGAAGAGCTTTGTATTCCAACTATCCATTGCTTTTGGGACCAACAGCAAGGTAACAGTTTGGGAGTCCTGAACTTTTTGCCCGATGAAAAGTAACATTCACCTTCTGTTGCCCTTCCCCAGCATGATAGTCTCTAGAATAACCTAATAGGCTTCTGTTATTGTTGTTACCAAATACAGGAAATCTTAAGTTTTAGATTTTGGTATATAAAAAAATAAATAAATGATTCTTAGGAATATGAATTAATGTTTATAAGAATTGTGACTGGTCTGAAAAAAATGATTAGACCCATTTTTAAAGTATCTTCCCTTAGAATCTAAGAAAAGTCATGGAAATTTTTAGAATTAACCTATATAAATGCGTTCCACAAAGAGTCAGTTCCATGGAGGTGTTCAGAGCTCTGCGGTTTTGTCTACAGGGGGGTGAAACTTTTGAACAATTCAAACAATTGGCCAGTATTTTTTTTTAAATAAAATAAAAGCTGTTTGACAGATAAGCCTGGTTAGTTGAGACATCTTTTCCGGTGGCCAGCTGTGCCTGCATGGACTTTGCCTGGATGTATCTCTTTAAATAGTTTAGCAATAAGAGGGATTTGTAATAAGAGTAGCAAAGAAAAATAAGACAAGTTGTGTTTAATAAAGCTCTTAACAAATAGAGTATGAAACCCTGGCCAACTGACACTTTAAAAAAATCATTCAAGACCATTCAGATTACAAAATGTAGTTAACTCTTGATCACATACAGGACATTATATATTCGTTCATTCAACACAGCTTTCTTGGATTCCGAATTTATCTGCTCGGGCTGCCATAATAAAATACCGTAGATTGGGCACTCAAACAACAGGAATTTATTCTCCCACTGTTCTGGAGGCTGGAAGTCTGAGATCAGGGTGCCAGCATGGGCTGGGTTCTGGTGAGGACTCTTCCTGGCTTGCAGACAGCTGCCTTCTCACAGGGGAGAGAGAGGGAGACAGCAAGCTCTCCGGTGTCTCTTCTTGTAAAGGCACTAACACCATCGTGAGGGCACCCCCCCTCACAATCTTATCTAATATTACTTCCAAAGTAAGGAATTCCCCATCTCCATATACTGTTACACTGGGGGTTAGGGCTTCATCCTATGAATCTGGAGGGAGCATTATTTAGTCCATAGCAAGTGCCTTCCTGTGTTTGGGACCGGAAATGCAAATATGATCCTTGTTCTCCCAGAGGAGGGGGAAACAAATGAACAAACAAATAGTCAGTTGGTTTCTGAACATGATGACTGCTGTGATGACTGCCATAAAGGAAATGAACAGGACTCAAGAAGGAAAATTTGAAGTGAGAGATGAGGAGGTCACTGGGCCTTCTGGCAGTGGAACACCGAAGCTGAGACCGAGCAATGAGAGGGAGCCAGCCACCAGAGACCAGCCAGCAGAAGGGTGTTCCTTAGAAGGGACTACAGGGGCAAAGGCCCTGAGCTGGGGAAGGGCTGCCATGTTCTAGGATGGCATACAAGGCTATTGTGATTTAAGGGTCATGACTGAACAGTGAGAGACACAAGAAGAGATTATAGCGGTAGTTGAGGGCTGCATTATCTGATTTTCTCCCGTTTTGTTCATACCAGTGCTGAGGTGTTTATTGGTACCTTGTCACTTGTTGTGAGCTAAGCCCAGTCACCTACAATATTATAAATGTCTGTGGATAATTCAGCTTCTTCAGTTCACTTTGCCTACAGGGATACCCTTTGAAACCAAGTCACCTAACCTATTACGGTGATTTAGAAAGACTGAAGATAGTCTGTGCCATCACCAGCATGGGATGAGTTAAGCCCAATCAGTTATCCGAGGCAGGTTTTCATTATTGCAGTAATACCCAAACCTTTAAAATATTAGACAGCATGTGGGGCGCCTGGGTGGCTCAGTTTGTTAAGTGTCTGCTTGGGCTCAGGTCATGCTCTCACGGTCCTGGGGATCAAGCCCCACATTGGGCTCCTTGCTCAGCGGGGATTCTGCCTCTCTCTCTCCCCCTGCCCCCCCCCCAACTCTTGCATTCTCTCTCTCATTCTGTCTGTCTCTCTCTCAAATAAATACATTTTAAAAAAATTAGACATCATGCTGAGATAGCTAGGGATCAGCAGGCATGCACAAAGGTGTGACCAGTTAAAAACTGACCCTCTCACTCGGAGTTTAGTTGCGGTGTGACACACTAGATCTGAGGTAGCAAAGTAGCCTACGTATGATTAAAACCCAAGCTGTTGCCTCCCTCTATAACCTACCCAACAGGCATGTTTCCCTCCTCATTTGTTGCAAAAGATCTTTTGCCTTGGCACAAGAGCCCAAGGAGGCCTTTGCCTCCAGCTCTGATGTTAGGCCGATGACATCCTTGAGAGGTAGAAAATATTTGCTTCATTGGCCTTTTGTTAAAGTTCAATAATTTTCCCTGCCTGACATCACCAGGTGTTCAGGAGTAGAATCCCATTTCCTCCTCATCCAGGAAGGCACTTCCTTTCTGTGGGCTTCTATGTGTTATAGAGAAAAGGTTCCTGAAAAATATGCAATGATAAGATACAAAAACAGCATGTAAAACAGACAGCTTTTAACCTCCACTGTCTGCAGCCTGGAGGATAATGTAGTGACTTTTATTTATTTTTTTAAAGATTTTATTTATTTATTTGACAGACAGAGATCACAAGTAGGCAGAGAGAGAAGAGAAAGCAGGCTCCCTGCAGAGCAGAGAGCCCGATGTGGGGCTCGATCCCAGGACCCTGAGATCATGACCCAAGCCAAAGGCAGAGGCTTTAACCCACTGAGCTACCCAGGCACCCTGTGGGTGTAGTGACTTTTAAAGGATGGGTACATCGCATGGATCCTTGTCGATTCAACCACTTGATTATCGAAAGTACTGAGTGTCTTACTAACATTGCAGTGCTAGTTGAAATGTGCCGTCATCAAGGGAAAATGTGTATTGTTACTTAAGGGGTCTGATCTAATAATATGCAAATACTGAAAAGAGATTTATGAGAATAGTTGAGAATTTATGAGAGGCAAGACAAATCGATCATTTCCTGTAACAATGTAGGGGTAGCCCCCATTTATACAAATTTATACCCGATTTACACTCAGATTAAATCCTGAGAAACACAATTCTTTCAGCTGTCGGGACCTAGAGTGTGAACCTCCTGGTGCCAACTCTCAGGAAACCCGAGTTACTGCATGGGGAGGATGGAGATATTTAGTAAATATAATAATGATTTTAATTCTGCAAATAAGCCCTTTCTACTTTTTAATTCTTTCATGAACTAGACTATAATGTAAAGCTATTTACTATCAGTCGTTTGTATTAGAGCCTAAGTAGATTAATAAACAACCAAATGAAACTTTATTACCTAATATATCAGCATGTCCTCTGAATGAGTATGGTTACCATACCAATGTGGTATGTATGTATGTGTATACGTATTTATAAAGATCTTATTCATTTATTTGAAAGAGAGAGAGCGAGAGCAGGAGTGGAGGGTAGGGCAGGGGGAGAGAGAGAAACAAACTCCCACTGAGCGGGGAGTTGGAGGCAGGGATCCAGGACCCAGAGACCAACACCATAATGGAAGGTAGATACTCAATGGACTGAGCCATCCAGGTGCCCCCCCCAACCCTAATGTGGTATTTAAAAGCTGTATATTGTATGGTTTCTCTCATTTGTGGAGCATAAGGAATGGCACAGAGGACCATAGGGGAAGAGAGGGAAAACTGAATGGGAAGAAATCAGAAAGGGTGACAAACCCTGAGACTCTGGACTCCCAGAAACAAACTGAAGGTTATAGAAGGGAGGGGGGTGGGGAATGGGGTAATAGGGGGATGGGTATTAAGGAGGGCACATGATGTGATGAGCACTGGGTATTACCTACAACTAATGGGTCATTGAACACTGCATCGAAAACTAATGATGTATTATGTTGACTGAGTATAAAAAAGAAGATGTCTATTTTTCAATAATTATTTGAAAGTGTTTTTACTTTAAAAAAAAAAAAGCCCGGGATTTAAGATGACACTGAACTCAGGAGTATATTAAGTGCACTTGAGCATATGCTCCTTCTAGACAATTGTTTTCATGGATTTAAAGAAAAAGGAGGAAGGAAAAAGGGGGAGGGGAGGAAAGGGATTCTGTAGAATATACACACTTTCTTGAACAAATGATTTGTGCTTAGGCTTTTTGCCCCACCCAGTTTCAGTCATTAGCTCTAAGATTAAATAGGACTTTCCACTGGGAGGGACATCAGTGTGGAGACTGTACAAATGGAAAGGAGCAAAGATCTAAGCAGAAGTTCTGGTTCAGAAGAGAAACTCTAAGAAGAGGTCAGGGGCCGCTATCTGATTCTTAACCTGTTAATTCCGGAATTCTTTCCCTGGCGTCTCTTCCACACTCACTCATTCATTCAATGCATTGAGTGCCAGACATTGTCCTTTGGGAACTGTCGTTAAGAAATCCTTCACTGACTTTCTGTTAGTCTCTGTTGCTTTGAAAAACCACCTGAGGGTTTTGAAGGAGCAGGGGTGGGGGGGGTGTGGAGGTTGGGGGAGCCTGGTGGTGGGTATTGTGGAGGGCACGCATTGCATGGAGCACTGGCTGTTGTAAAACTATGAATTCTGTTACGCTGAAAAGAAATGAAATAAAAAAAATTAAAAAAAAAAAAGAATGAAAGAAACAAAAACGTGGGACTTCTGGGATATGGAACAGATGAGTCCCATTAGAACTTCCTTTCCCTGAATTAGCTCAGAGGGGCAGCCTGGCTCTTTCAGAACTGTCCATAGAAAGCTCTGGCTCTCAGGTTGGGCCAGGAAAAGACTCCGTGACTCCAACATGGGAGCCAGAATCTCTACAAAATGTGTAGGAGAAGATCCAGAAACGTTTGTCATCATCATTCAGAACGCTGACCCCTGATTAAACCCTGCCATTGGCGAGTGGCCACGGAGACTTTCCCAGATGGCGTTCATGGCAGCCGTGTTTCCGTGGTGGTGGCAGGTGTTCTTTTCTGGCCTGGGGCTGGGCTGAGGCAGGTGATGTGCCTCGGGTATAAAACTGAAGGAGGCACTTGCTCCTGAGCCCTGGCTGCCCAAGGGCATTTGTGCAAGCGGGTGCCTCACCTGCCTTACCCTAGCTCTGGCCCTGTGAATCAGTTTTTTCTTTTTTAATTTCCCCCATTCCTTCCCCCAAAGAATCCACTGGCAAATGAATTTAGAAAATATGGTTCACCATACACAGTGTATTCTTCGGTTCCCCATCTGTATTGTCTGATTTGAACTCGGTGCACAGTTTATTCTCATTGTCTCTTATGGACCCTGAGAACTCCCGCAGGAAAGAAATCCTGTCAGCCTGTTTAACCTGCATTTCCTGAATGTAATTGTGACACTCTTTTTGCTTTTTAAAGAAATACTTATTAACATCTCAGGGGACTTTTTGGAAGTTGGTTAAGAACTGCTTCAGAATGGTTGCATATGGAACATACTCTATTTTGAAAACTTTGCTGAATAATACCTATTTTTTATGCTGGGTTTGGGCTCATTTGCAAGTTGCACTAAATCCTCCAGCATCCAAATAAGAGGTGACAATGTTTATTGAGACCTTCCAGTTCCCAGATTATCAGTTCATTTATTCAACCAACATTTTTTAGGCACCTACTGTGGTCTAGGGATACAAAAAAAGGTAAGTGAAATAGGGGCGCCTGGATGGCTCAGTCGGTTAAGCATCTGAC
Source organism: Mellivora capensis (assembly GCA_004024625.1). NCBI lineage: Eukaryota > Metazoa > Chordata > Mammalia > Carnivora > Mustelidae > Mellivora > Mellivora capensis. Next base: position 3,361 of record PISX010030689.1, on the reverse strand, counting down.
TCTTGATCTCAGGGTTGTGAGTTCAAGCCCCATGTTGGACACCACGCTAGGCACGGAGCCTACTTTAAAAAAAATGAAAAAAAAACAAAGGTGAGTAACATAGAGTTCTTTACCCCTAAGGGACTAAGAAGGGGCATAAGTCCAAATACAATTTGACAAGTGCTGTAAAGGAGTAAGACAAATGAGGAAAGTAGCTCACAAAAACGTCCGTTTATGATTACACCTCCAGAGTAAATTAGTTGCTTCTTGGCGAAGAGCTATTGATGATATTTTTCAGTCTTTTCTGTAATACCTAGCAGGGACTATGCACAGAAGAGAGGCTCAATAAATGTTTGCCAAATAAATGAAAGTTGAGGGATAGCCTTACCACTTAATTGATGCATCCTTGATGATAGCGTCTATTAGAGATCACTTAAACATTCTTTAAAAGAAAGAAAAAAAAGTTATACTAATGCCTGTAAGTTTCCATTTCCCCATCAGTAAAATAAGGATAAAGGCCCTCTTTTCATGGGGTTCTTGAGAGGATGAAGGGAGAAGGTACAAAGACCAGCTGGGTTCCTTGGCACGTCAATAAACTGCAGTTATTATGACTACAATTCAGCGTGCTTTTTATCCACAAAGTTGCCCAAAATGGCACACTCTGATTCAACCGAGGTCACCTAGAGCTTTAGTCGGTTTCATCCATGTTCTCTCCTCGTTGAGACCATGGTTTTGAAATGTTGGGGTGAACACATGTAGGCCAAGAGCCCTGGGTAAGACCACACAAACACACACACACACTATACCACACCCACCACACACATACTACACACACAACAACCATACAACACACCACACACAGACTTGTACCACACAATACACCACACACAACGACCCCACACCACAGTACACACACCAAACCATATACAGAGCACTACCCCCAAATGACAGCACACATACCACATCACACAGACAATACACACACACAATCATACAACACAATACATCACCACACACATGCCACAGACTCCACAATATGTACACCAAACCACATACAGAGCTCTGCCCTCATATACACACCACACACACATGCACACACATGCACCACACACACTCACAGAACACAATAGACCATACACATACAACATACAGACTCTACACACAGCCCTACCCCCAAATACATACCACACACACGCGCGCAAGCACACACACACCCACGTGTGCACCCCCCACACACACACACTTACCATCCTTCCCTCAAAAGGCACACAGCAGCAGTTCCCTAAACGGCCTGATTGCCCCAGTCTCCCATGTGAACGTGCCATATGAGAGTCAACTTGGTCCCTCCTCTGAGGGCTCTGTTTTGAGCCACAAAGCGGGCACCAAGACTAGAAAAGAAACCCCAGGAGTTCCTGTCAGCAGGATACCGCGTCCCATTAGTTCCAGTTAGCTTTGTGTTCCTCAGCCAGCTCTCTGTCATTAAAAATACAGATTCTCTTCAAAATTGCCAGGAATGGGACTCTGTGAGCAGTGTTTTTAGGCTTTCGGGGAGATTTTAGACAACCAGTGCGCTGGCGGGGATGCCCAGCCCCACAGTGCTGTGCTCCACGTCTTGCTCGTGCTTGGCTTCCATGTTTACTGAGAAAAAGGAAAAATGAATGACCTCCAAGAGGGCAAGGCCTTGGCAAATAAGAAGGCATTTTGCAAAGCGGTGTGTGTGTGTGTGTGTGTGTGCGCGCGCGCGCGCGCTCACACATGTGTATGTACATAGGTGCCACATGGTCTACAATATAGAGATTGATCTGTGGTATAAGAAGTGGCCTGTATCTGAGACCAGATAACCCAGAAGCCAGACGATCACCTTGAGGGGACTGGTACCACAGAGGGCAGTAACTTGAAGGAGCCTGAAGCCGAGTGGACCCCTTCCCGTGTTCCCTGTAGAACTGGTAGCTCCTGACCCTAATAAGCTGCACTCTTTGTTGCCGTTCACAGACAGCACCAGGCTTACATTGTCTTGTCCAAAGGATCCCAGAAGAGAGTAAGAGATTTTCTTCCCCAACATTCACAAAAAAAAATATCAGGTAGGAGCCTGATTAGCCCAGCTCAGTCACATTCCCTTCCTTGGGCTATCACTGTGGCCCCAGGGCTGGAGTGTATTGTTGCCAATCCACCTTTGGGTAGGGGACAGAGTCCTGTGATCCACCAAGCTACTGGAAGCACATGAAGTGGGAAGCAGCAGTTCCTCGAAGGCATGGTGACTCCAGAAGGCCTCCAGCAGTTCCAGAAGGCCTGGAAGGGATGGCTGTGGGGATGAAATCCATGTCTGTTCCCAGCCATGACCTTGATCAGCTCTAACCCCAGGGAGCCAGCTAGCCCCAAAGGGATGCAGCCTACCCCCCAGGCAAAGCTCTGAAACCTTGTGTTGCAGGACCTTTCACCTTAAAATAACCTCGAGATAATGAGTTTTTATTTCCTGGTGTCTAGTATGCTCAAAGCGGGTATACTCAGTTTAAGAAACGTTTGGAAGTCCCCTGTTTCACATGCAGAGAGTTTTGTGAACTGTATTATACCCATGTGGTGCAAAAGTAATATTTCTTCTCCCAATTTTTATTTTCAAAAATTTCAAACCTGCAGAAAAGTTGAGAAAACAGTATAATCGACATCCATTTTCCTTCAGATAACCACCTGTTAATACTTTGCCACATCCCCTTGATTCTCTCTCTCTGCACACGTACATATGGAAAGATAGAGACACACAACACAAATAAAAATACTTCCTTTCTTCCCCTTCACCAGTTAAGAGTTGGTTGCAGGCAGGTATGATAACACTTAACCCCTGAACACGTAATCTTACATCTCCACAGAACGGATACATTCTCCTACACAACCACAGCTGATTATTATACTCAAGAAGTTTAACATGGATGTGATATTATTATCTAACATATAGTTCATATTCAAATTTCCCCAAGTGTCTCAGTAATGTCCTATAGCATGTTTCCCCTGCCTCTGGGATCTAGTCGAGCATGAAGTCTCCTTCTCTTTTATCTTTCATGCCATTGATATTTTTGGATCCCAAGCTCCAGTGGCAAAATGTACCTTAATTTGGAACTTTGAGTCTTATGATGAGACGCAACATTTTTGGATAGAATACCATGTACTTCTCAATGCATCCCCTCAAGGGGCACACAATATAGTGTGTGCAATTATTGGCAATGTTCTGTTTGATCACTTGGTTAATACAGTACCTGCCAAGTCTATCATTATAACAGTACATTTCCCTGTATGATTAATGAGTAATTCACATGCAGTCATGTGAATACCCTGTTTTCCAGCAACCTTCCACCTTATGGTGATTTTTGTCTAAATCAGTTATTACTAT
>PISX010030688.1:0-18413 GCA_004024625.1 Mellivora capensis | reverse complement strand
AAAAAAAAAAAAAAAAAAAAAAAAAAAAAAAAAAAAAAAAAAAAAAAAAAAAAAAAAAAAAAAAAAAAAAAAAAAAAAAAAAAAAAAAAAAAAAAAAAAAAAAAAAAAAAAAAAAAAAAAAAAAAAAAAAAAAAAAAAAAAAGCAACAATGAGGTGTATAGCTGATTTCTTAACAGAAATGATGGAAACCAGAATTCAATGAAATGACATATTCAACTTCTGGAAGAAAATAATTGCCTACCAAAAAAAGGAAGTCAAGCAAAACTATTTGACAAAATAAGGGGTAAAAAATTTAAAACAAAGAACAATCACACAGCATCACCAGACACCTCTTAAATGAAACACTGTACACCAGTTTCCGGAAACAAGATGAACACGAAAGGAAGCACCGAACTTTCAGAATGAATACAGAGCAGTGCCTGGCAATGTTCAAAGTAACTACGTGGATGAACCTAAATAAATATTGATGGTATAACACAAAAAATGAAAACAATAGTAATGATGAATTCTACATAAATGTAAAATTTAAATATATAACAAACACTTAAGGCATCTTTATTTGTCCAGGAATGGCAAAAGGTCACGTTTCTATTATGTAAGGCAAGGCTGAATGATGTAATCTGCAGGGTAACCACTGAAATGATAAACAGACAATTCTTTACTCCCTCCATCTGTTAAAGCTGACGTGACAAGAATATACTGCAGCCTGGGAGGCTCAAACAACATAAATTTGTTTTCTCACAGTTCTAGAGGCTGGAAGCTCAATACCAAGGCTGGGCAGGGCTGGGGTCTGATGAGAACCGTCTTCCTGTTTTGCAATAAGCTGTGTTCCTGCTGTGTCCTCAGAGAAAAGGTTCTGGTGTCTCTTTCTCTTCTAATGAGGACACTGATCCTATCAAAGTAAGTCCCCCTTTATGCCCTCAACTTACCTTAACTACCTCCTTAAAGTCTTTATCTCCAAACAGTCATGTTGGGGGTTAGGACTTCAATATTAAATTTTAACCAAGGGACATGACTCAGTCATTACAATTACTGAAGAAGATTAAATGGATTAAAAATATTTTATTACTCCAAAAGAAGACAAAAGAGAAGAAAAAAATATAGAAAGATTTGGTAAAAATAGAAAAATAATAGAATGACATTAGAAATTGAAATATATCACTCAAATAAACCTAATCTCTCTATTCTAATTAAAAGACAAAGATTAAAAGAATTTTAGAAACAAATCCCAACTATGTTGAAAATACATAATTTAAAAGGATACAGAAAATTAAAAACAGGATGGAAATTTAGATCATAAAATAATAATTTTTTAAAAATGATGGTATAGAAGATTGGCCCTATTGACCTCAAAACATTAAGAAGAAAACTACCCTATGACCCGGTAATCACACGACTGGGTATTGGCCAAAAAAACCCACACACTAATTCAAAGAGATACATGCACCCCAATGTTTGTAGCAAATTATGGAAGCAGACCAAGTCCCCATCACCTGATATATAGATAAAGAAGATGTGGCATATATTACACACAATGGAATATGACTCAGCCATAAAAAGAATGAAATCTTGCCATTTGCAATGAGATGGATGGAGCTAGAGTGTAATGTTAACTAAAGTAAGTAAAAAAAGACAAATAACATATGATTTCATCTGTATGTTGAATTTAAGAAACAAAACAAGCAAATAGAAAAAAGAAAAAGAAATACAAACCAAGAAAGAGACTCTAAACTGTAGAGAACAAACTGATGGTTCCCAGAGAGGAGGCGGGGGGTGGGGGGAAGAAATAGTGGAAAAGAAAAAAAAAATGGTGCTCAAGACTGAATTATGTCCCGCTCAAATTCATGTACAGAAGCCCTAATTAGCAGTGTGGCTATATTTGGAGTAAAGAAGTAATTAAGGTTAAAGGAGGCCATAGGGTGAAGCCCTGATCTGATAGGATTAGTTGTCCTTCTAAGAAGAGGCACCAGAGATCTCTCCCTCTGCCCTGTGAAGACAGAGTGAGAAGGTAGACAAGCAAGTCAGAATGAAGGTTCTTACCATAAATGAAATCAGCTGGCACCTTGATCTGGAACTTCCTGGCCTCCAGAACTGTGAGAAAATAAATTTCTGTGGTTTAAACCACTCAGTCCACAATTTTTATGGCATCCCAAACAGACTAAGGCAGATGATAAGCTATATTGACAGAAGACAAAGTAGATTATGGCAGAAACAACACTGGTGATTGAGGTATTTCATAATAACAACTGGAGTGATTCGAAAATTTAAAAAACTCCTCATTTGTTTACACATAATAATGTAGATTCAACATATATGAAGTGAAATTTAAAATCTGCAAATTTGTTTTATATACATCTCACAGTAACTGATAGAACAGGAGACAATCAGTAAGGTACCAGATGACTTGAAACACATAGTAAATCTGTCTCAAGCAGCATATAAAACATTGCCTCTAATAGCTGCAGTAAACATGTGTCTTGGATGCACAGAAAAACATTAACTGGAAGAGCCGTTAGGTAGGAACTAAAAGCAAATTCACAAAATGTCAAAGGACTCTCATGATACAGGGCATGCTCTTTAATCAAGTGAAATTAGAAAATATTTTAAAAGTAACTTAAAACATCTCAAGTATTTTGAAATATAGAAATGCACATTAAGAAAAAAAAAACTTTTGTCAAAGAAGCAACATAAATGGGAATGTGAAAATATTAGGAAATGATCATGACAATGAGTCCTGCTGTGGGATGCAGGGAAAGCTATAAATTGGAGTAAATGCATGCCCAAAAACCTGAGTGAGGAAAGATTGAAGACCAATGAGAAAGAAGAAACCCAAACAAGTAGAAGGTAGGAAATAATAAAGAGCGAGGTTTAATGACATAGGCGAGAAAGAGTTGAGAAAGGCTTTATGCTCAATGATTGATTTTTGAAAAACTAATAGATAAAATAACCTCTTAGTAAGAGCGGTAAGAATAAAAATGGAAGATAAAAAGTACCAATACCAGAAATGAAGATAAACACTCCAGGTGCATAATAACCTTTTGTAAAAACATTTAGGAACAACTCTTTGTTGATAAATAAAATATATGGGGGAAATTGACAACCACTGTTTTAGAAGAACACAAATAACCAAACATTAAATGCTCTAATGAGGGGCACCTGGGTGGCTCAGTCATTAAGCATCTGCCTGCGGCTCAGGTTATGATCCCAGGGTTCCGGATCGAGCCCCATATCGGGCTCTCTGTTCAGCAGGAAGCCTGCTTCTCCCTCTCCCACTCCCCCGCTTGTGTTCCCTCTCTCACTGTGTCTCTGTTGAATAAATAAAATCTTTGGAAAAAAATAGAAAAATAATAAAAGTTCTCCAGTGAAATATTTTCTGTGTATTAAAAAGTGACAAACGTCTCAAAAACAAACAAACAAAAAAACTATACAAAAATGGTCTTCATTAGTGAATTCTTCCAAAGCTTCACAGAAGAAATAAAGCCAAATATTTACAGACCAAAAAAAAAAAAAGGAATAATTCTGACTGTTAATTTGTTATGGGGTCAGAAAATCTTATTGTTAATATCTGATGAGGACCCAAAAGCAGATTTCTCTCATAAATATTAGCAAATGTCCTCAACCAAATTAACAATTAAATCACTAACAATAAAATCAGGAGATACATTGTAATACAATGCATGTCTGCTTCTGGGAAGAATGGAGTGGATTATGGCAAATCCAACATCAGTATAAAATCATATAATATATACCCCTATTTAAAGGCATAAGAGAAATACTGAAAAATGAGATCTAGAAGCCTTTAGATCTTCGCTCATATTGTATAGTCCTATTTTTCGGGGATATCTGCCAGCTTCAGGTACAAAGCAAAAGGTAAGAATCCGAAGCCACTGTTGCAGACTTGAGAAACCAGTTGACATTCTGGCCATGTTCCAGGGCTAGAAAGATCAACATGAAGGTGCTGCAGGGACTAGAGAAGCCCGGCTCCTTGCTCACGTGTGTATTTTGACATCTACTGTATTTTGAAGCTGCATGGGAGGAAGGCTAAAATGGTAAGGAGTTAGCCTCCGAAAAGCAAGGAGGGTTTTCCAGTTTCTATAATTTGGAGCCCACAAAAATTCAAGCTCAGGAGAAAACCTACAAGTATACCAGGCTTCAGCTCGAGGGGGATCCCTGCCGGCGAGGACACAGTAGGGAGAGTCAGAAACAGGCCCCCCTTACCAAAATGGCAGCCCGCCCTCTTGAGTCCAGCTCCTCATTTTGTTCCGTTCTTTCTCCCTGGCAGGGGAGAGTGCAAATCCTCCAGGGACCCTCTACATTATTTACAAAACCTTTCTCATTCAATAAAAATGAGTCAGCATGCCTAGAGAAAAGGGCATGACACCAACCAGACAACAAAAATGATGATATAAGTAGATCCATATATCATGCAGATATCGAACTTCAAAGACATGATGAATATGTCAGCTGGAGGAAAAAATGAAACTTTGGAGCATCTCACAAGAAAATTAGTTGAAAAAGTTGGTCCTTGGGAAAAAAAAAAAAATAAGCATAAGACCTGGCAAACATCAAGCAGGAATGATTTCAAAGAAAAGTGGGAAAAACACAAAATACAATATCAGAAATGAAAAGAGTATGACTCAAAGTAATAGAAACATGAAAAATAGGGTTATTATATCATAAACAACTTTACACTTAGGATTTTGAAAAGTAACCTGAAATAACTAGATTCCATAGAAAGCTCCACTTAGGAAGTAAGACATCAAAATAGAAAATTTGGTTGGTTATAACATCTAAAAAGTAATTCGTAGTTACAAATATTTTCAAAAACAAAACTCTGGGCTCAGGTATCTTCACCAGTAAATTCTTCTACTGAGGAAATAATGTCAACCCAACCAAATTTGCTCAGTTAATTTGACAGAAAAAATTACTTCCCCAGATTTTTCAAGGTCATTTGATTGTCACATAGTCACTTTGATAGCTGCAGACGAAGCATTTGATGAAATTCAAAACCCAGTCTGGCTGAAAAAATTAGCACACAAGGAATAAAAGACAATTTAGTCTGTTAAAAGGACAACTTAATCTCTTAAAAAATACCCAGAGAAATACCAAAAAAACACACCATTCTCGATCATAAATTACAGCAAGTTTATGCATGTTCTGTGCCTCCAACTTTCTGTAGAACAAGGATAGCAGTGCATGCAGGTTTAGGAGGATTACACATGTGCTCACATACATGCATTATATGCAGGTATTTGTGAAGCACTTATAAGTAGAAAGATCTCCATAAATTATAATTATAATAATAATAATAATAATAATAAATTATTATTATTCTTACCTGAGCTTAATAAAATTGATGTTACTTGTCAGTTAATTGCATACGACAGTTGAGATGGAAAAGGAAGCAAACATTAGCCCCAAGGCTTCAAATCTGGGTGATTTTTAAGTTGTGTGTGAAGAATTGTGAGGAACTGGTAGACAAACCAGCTAGCCCCTGTGACAGTGTCACAGGCGGGGGTGGGAGGCTGGGGACTCCTGGGTGAGCAGTGAGGGACAGGCTCGTGCCAACAGCAACAGCAGTAGACAGAGGTGTGTCATATTCGTGATTCATGTCTCTGGGTCACTGATGATGAGATTTTTTTCATATAAATGAATTACTTAGAATCGGGATCATCTTGTGATGTTAAGGCCAAGAACTGTCTTGCCATGGTCTCAGATATAAAATCACACACTTCTCTGTCCTCAAGAGCTACAAGGGACCAAACCTAGGCTGAGTAGAAGAATCACGATAATTTACTCGTCCTAAGCAGGGATGGTTTTTCCTTTCCTCGCCTTACTGGGGATTTAATTTGTTGTCTTATAGACACAGTAGCACAGAATTTGAAAATGGCTTTGTAGAGCCTTTATCTTCCTCTGCCCTGTCCTAGGAATTTACTTTATAAAGAGTCCTACTCGGTAGAATTCTAAAGAATCAGTTATAAGTATGTTTTAGGACGTTATCATAATCTTCTCAGATCAGATGATAATCTAATTGTTTTTAAACTCCTGAAGCCATGTAAATATTGTCCTTGCAAGTTCTTAAAAAATGGAGAAATGCATCACTTTAAAAAAATTGCTTAATATTCACATCCCAGAATTGTGAGTACATTGCTGAGTAATAACTACTCCCTATAATGTGCTGACAAAGACAGCCATAAGATGGACAGTAAATTCTATTTTACAGAAAACAGTTAGCTGGTACAGTTGGAAGGGAGAATAGGAAGTAATAAGAAACTTAAAAACACACTGCTTTTGAAGTTGGATTATCATAAACCAGTATACAGAAAAATTTACCGAGAACATTTTGATTTTGTACTTAGCGTCAAAAAATAGGAAGGTGTTTCTGGTAAAATTTAGCTCAAAGTGATGGTTGTCTTGGAAAAATGGGACCTTCAGGTTTCATGATTCTGGAACTAAAATTAAAAATAGGAGGAAGTACAAGAGAGCAACAATTTCAATGATTATTCTAGTTCCAAACGCCTCTATCTGGAGACCCACGATTTCACATGAGGAACACGAACTCCAACTGACCTCCAGCTCTCTCATTCCTTTCCCTTCACCTGATTCTGTTCCCTCCATACGGGCAGACAGTTCTCCAGGGGTCCCTTGCATGGCTGTGAAGCTGTGTAACGTGACGGACGGAGGGTCTTGTGCTCCACGGCATCATTTTGGAAATGCCTGCTCAGTGAAGGCAGAGACCTTCTCTCCATCGGAGAGAAGAGCGAGCATGGCTACCACCTATGGTAAGAGCTTTGGCTTCCTGAGCTCACGGTGTCCCTCCTGTAACAGCCCATCATGCCAGCCGGCCCTTGTGTGTCACCTGGACAGAAGCAGGGCTTGGGGAACTGGCCCCCAAACGAGGCTCCTCTGCCTCCCGCTGTTGCTGAGGGCATGAGTCTACCCCTTACTGCTGGCCCAGGGGGCCCCAGCTTCCCATTCACATGCGAGGCTTGCTGTCACTCTAGAACTTCCTCCCAGTTCTTCCCAAACCACAGCTTCAAAACCACCAAGATGTGAAACCTCAGAGTTCATGTCTGCTTGCTTTTCCAACTCAACACTCATATGCAATTAACTGACAAGTGGTATCAATTTTTTAAGCCCATATAATAATAATAATATTAATTAACATTTATGGAGATCTTTCTCTAAGTGCCTTATAAATACATGCATAGATGCATGTGTGTGTGTGAATATATCATCTTCATAAACCTGCATGCATTGCTATCCTTGTTCTACAGAAAGTTGGAGGCACAGAAAGAACACATAACCTTTCCCAAGCCACCAAACTCATAACTAACCGCCAGACCCAAGAGTCCAGAACATCCCCCTGTTCCCTCCACCTGAGCTCTCAGCCACTCTGCTATGTATCTCTGTAGTTAATTTCCTCCTTTGTCCCCCTCTTTCTTCTGTGCTGTAATTTCTAAGCTCCTGGGGGACCAAAGACCTCATAGTCTAACTTCATAGTCCAATTGTAAAATAGGAGCACAACTTAATTAATGCAAGTAGACCGAGCTGATCTCTTTAGACAGTCCAAGAAAAAGTAAAAGGGAGGTGAGGATAAGAAGGGATTTGTCCTACTTTAAAGTATCCAGGAAAGATTTCTAGAGAATAAAACCCCCGTCTGAGTGAAATCGTGTCATTGAAAATTCAGGGCCCCAAATCTCAGCTAAGCTCTTGACCCCATGGAGAAAGTCTTCTTTCTGAGAAAGCTCTTCATGCCACCAGAAGTCGGTGGGCTTTCAGTCTTCACTACCCACTCCCAGACCCCTCTGACCATTCCATTCACTAGGTAAACACGTCGATGACTTCATTTAGATGACAGGGTACCACACCAAAAAATAAGAAGCTAAAAATGAAGATGCTTAAAGAAGTTAGTCTGAAAAGGCTACATACTGTGATTCCAACTCTATGCCATTCTGACAAAGGCCAAACTATGGAGGCAATAAAAAGAGCGTGGTTGCTGGGGTGGGACGGGGTAGGGAGGACGGGGTAGGTGGAGCACAGAGAACACTTAGGGCCATGAAAACCACGATGCATGACACTCTCATGATGAAGCATGTCATTACACACGTGTCCAAACCCACTGAGTGTGCCACCAAGAGTGAGCCATGGCCTCTGGGTGATGATGTGTTCTGTAGGTTCATCAGCTGTGACAAACTTACCACTGTAATGAAGGATGTCGGTAGTGGGCGGGGGGCGCTGTGCATGTGTGGGGGGCAGGGGTAGATGGGAAATCTCTGTACCTTCTCCTCAATCCTATTAATCTAAACCCACTCTCAACAATGAGATTAAAAATAAATAAATTTTTAAAGACACCTTGTGACCCCTGCATCCCTACAAACTAACATCCATGATTACTCAGGACTCCAAGTACAGAGTTTCTCTCCATTTCCTCTCTTCACCTATTTGAGTTCCCACTCCTTCACTGTCACTATACTTGTACTTGATTCCATTGTTTACAAATACTTATTTCGTCAATTAATTCCCCTTAATTTTGTATCTTTAAATGTTCCTTTCCCATCTGTTCCTCCCCCTTCCCTATAAAATTTTCAATTGTTTACCACTTATTTTTAAAGACCTGCTATGAGCTCCAACAGCCAAGCTTCTACAAAGAAGCATCACGCCACTGTCTTCACACTGTAACCTCCAATTCTTCCCTGTAGCCCATCATTTGCCACACTAGTTCTCTGAAGTCATTCTCTGAAATTCCTCATTTCAATATGAATCAAGGTCAATTAATCACTACCAATATTCCTGCTCCTTTTAGCACTGAAATCCAGTCTCCCCTTCAAGACTTTCTCTTGGTTTGGTTTCCACTGCACATTCACTTGTAATATTCCTCTTAAATTTGTGATAATTCCTTCTCACGCTCCTTCAAGGTCAGGTTAGCTGCTGTTTGCCTCTCAAATAGTGAAGTTGACCTAGATTATTTCCTGAACATTCTTCTCTTAGTACTCAAGGATCTCCTCCCAGGCAATCTTAACCAGACCCATTTTCCAGCACCTACATATCAGGTACTGAATTTGACTGTGGCTTCCTAGAATCCCGAGTTAAGAATGAGTCTACGATTAACCATGGATTTAGAGAGAAGGACTATGAGTGACTAGTGACGTCTTCCATGGACACAGAAGATGCAAAGGCTGTGTAGACCCACATTTGCCATTCTATGCATAGATGCTGATAATTGCTGAATTTTTTTCTCCTATTCAGATGCATGTATCTATCTGTGACTTGGACAGTGGTATGTAGACCTATCAAAAGACTACACACACAGTTTGCTAGAGTATCAAGTATCAAGTCTGAAGATATACAAAATATTCGCTTGCATGATTGACACAGACTATAAGATACGAAGCCTGAATTTATCTCCTTGTGCCAAACCTCTTCTTCCTCATGTCTTCCTTATTTTGAATTGTGACGTTCAAAGTCAGGGCCACTATGTACATAGCTGCATAGGTTGGATTCTTCAAACTCCAGGGGCTACTACTCACATAACAGACAGTGTTTGTGGACCCCCTAGACTTGTATGGTGCAGTAAATCTGTCACTTCCCTAACAATCCAAGCCAAAAATCTAGGTTCCAGCATGTCCTGAAGTCCAGTAGATCAATACTTCCTCCCACTCCAACCCTCTTGCCAAACTGCCTTATCTCCGTGCCCACTCCCACTGCTTTGGTCACACAGTTGGCTTCTAGTGTAAGCCCTTGCCAGAATCTGTCTCCATTCATGGTCCCTTCTAGTCAGTCCATCTGTACACTACATTAGGCAGAGTCAACATTTGAAACACACTGGTTATGACATTCCATATTTAAAACACCAAAGCCTCCACATCAACCTGCAGCATGAAACCCCAAATCCCCCAGCCCAATGCTCTGTCTTCCAACATCACAGCCTGCCTCCCTCTTCATCCAAATCCAAGGCAAATCCTTGACAGCAGTACCTGCCTCACGCCTCACACCCCCTGCTCCCACCTTGGCAAAAAAGCACAGGTCTCCTCACACATGTTTGTTCACTTCATGCCTTCTCACATCTTATTTCTCTCTCAGTTCTCCCAGTCTCATTATCCACAAAATACATGCCATCCGCTTTTCTGTGGTCAAAGTTTCCATTACTCCTTCCTCTCTCTGCTTTGCTGCTCTCTTCCTTCCTACCTTGTGAATGTCTAACCATACTATTCACTATCAATGTCCACATCTCTCTTCCCTTCCAGACTAATAGTTCCCTGAGACTGAGGAAAGGGAACGGTCTGTAGTCCTATCCTATGCAGCTAACACGATAACTGGTACCCAGTGGGTCTTGATAAATGCGGTTGAATGCATCAATAGATTCTTTAAAGATCACCAACCTCTTGTTTCTACAGTTTTCAAGTACGCTCATGAAATATTATTAGCAGAGAAAAAGTAGATTATGAATATTAAAATGACAGATACAGGATGGAAAAATATACATCAAGAATGCTTAAATTTTTCAAAGAACACAAGAACAGGTGGAGATTCGTCTTGATGAATACAATCTTGATCTCTTTCTTGTAAAATAAATCTCACTGAGAATACCATCATAGGAGATTACTGACCACTCATGAAATCTTGCTTTCATTCCAAGTTCAATCCCTTCTTCTATTTGCAAAATGGGTTTTGGAAAAAGCTGATTGTTAAGAAAATATTTATGCAATATTTCATCAGCTGTACTTTGAATGGATGATTTTTTAAATAATAATGTAGGGTTGCCATATTTAGCAAATAAAAATATAGGATAAACAGCTTAATTTTAATATCAGGTAAACAATGAATTTTTTTAAGTCTAAGTAGGTCTCATACAATATACAGGACATACCTATAATAAAAAATCCATTGTTTATATACAATTCAAATTTAAATGGTGGTTCTCTATTTTATCTAGCAATACTACTTTAATACGAAATTACAGAAAGTTGAGAAGAAGTCACAGAACTCCCAATACTATGTCAGCCTGTCTTTAAATATAGATATAGCTGTAGACAGAGATACACATACAGATAGAAATTCTATGCAAATTCTTACTTTCTTATGCCATAAAATTATAATATTCCCAGACATCCTTTCTTCTTGATAAATAAAAAAGAATAATGATACCGAAATATTATTCAGTTTAAGCCAGGACCATACTTTCTTGACTTGCGGATGGTCTGTATTCTGGGAAGCTGTGCCCCAGTATTCTAATTATTTATCACAAAGGTCATTCCACTGTGTTAACATTCACACTGAAGCATGACCCTGAATAATCACAGGGCAATTTCTTCCAAATAAATTCTCTTACTGTACATCCTATCCTAAATTCATGTAGCTCTTTTTGGATTAATTAGTCTAATGAGGTATGCAATATAGAGATCCAAGTAGTTTTCATAATCGCATTCTAATTTAATGATGGAGAAGATGATGCCTCACTTAATCTTCTAATCACAAGGAAAATGACATAAACAGTTTATCCTCTTTCATTCCCCATAGACATCTAGGAGCTCAGTAGACCCTTAAATGCCCAGGACTAGATTGAGTTTCTTCTATTGGTAGTTGTAAACACATGTTTGAAGCCAAAAGGTAAGTCACTAAGAACATAAAGTAAGAAAACAGATGCCATAAGAATCGATCCACTCTCTTAATAGGTGAAGTAGCGGACATGGATAAAATTTACATGACATCCATATAAATAAACAGGAAAAAATAGTCTAGTAAAAGATTCTAAAACAAAAAGGGAAGAGAACATAGCTCAGGAAGGGTTAGGAAAATAGTTTCACTGCAGAAACCAGACATTTCAGAAGGGCATACTTTGTAATTCCAAGAGAAAGTAAAATTTTTGTTGAAAATTTTGTTGAAAATGATGTATGAAATATTAAATTGTTAGAGCACAGAATCAAGGAAACATGGCTAAGGGACAGACACAAATTAAAGGTGAGTCAGATGAAATAAAAAATGGTTTGTACTTAGTAGAAGAAAAAGTTTGAGCCAGCATTAGAATAGTAATGAACAGAAGCAACACTGCAGAAAATTGAATTAGGATAGTAGAAGACAAGCTGGAAAAACTGCCTGGTTTTCAAGAATGGAAAAAGAGTTAAACGTTATCTGAGGGGCGCCTGGGTGGCTCAGTCATTAAGGGTCCTGGGATCAAGCCCCGCATCGGGTTCCCTGCTTGGCAGGAAGCCTGCTTCTCCCTCTCCCACTCCCCCTGCTTGTGTTCCCTCTCTCACTGTGTCTTTCTCTGTCAAATAAATAAAGAAAATCTTAAAAAAAAAAAAAAAAAAAAGGAAAGAAAAGAAAAAAAAAAATGTTATCTGAGAGAAAATGTGGGTAGAACTGACATGACATTGCCTCTAATTTGTGTTCCTTGAAAAACACAGAGTAGCACCAAACACATATTTGCCATACTGGAAAGCAGCATTTTCTTTTTTTCTTTTTTTTTTTTTAGCAAAAACTACATGTAAAGATTCAACATCTAGATTCCATCAGATGAAAATTTAACTCTTAAAGGCAAAGGAAAGAATCTTACAGACATGAAAAAAATTAATGAGTCAGAAAGAAAACTTAGATTGAACTAAGATTTCTTCTCCCCAACATCAGATAACTTCCCAGAATCATGAGTAGAAAAGTTTATGACTTACAATTCTACATTCAGAAATTCATTCGATAAAAATTTATTGAGGGCCAATGTTGTACCAAAAATTGAGCTCAAGTAATTGCAATCATGTTTAGAGGCAAGAGGAAGGCTGAGAAACAAACCTTTCACATCCCTTTGTCAGTGGCATCCAGAAGCACTGCAGGCCACCCTGCACGAAACCATGCTAAGGACCCCAAGAAGACAAGGTGCAAGAGTGTGCTGACTAGAAAAGAATTAACCAGACACATGTCTACTTATCGCTCCTTGTCACTGGGGCAGAGGCTGTGGCCTCAGAGTCAACCTCCCTTCCCCTTCCTTTCTCAATTGTTTATAAACTTTCCACTATCAATGCGGTGGGTATATGACAGTCAGCATGTGCTCTTGGACTTGCTCTGGGAGAGGACTTTGCATACTGGCCATTGGTCAGTGCCCCTCTACGAACCTGAGACAAAGCCACACCTGACGGTCATAATCTAAATCACAGACACAACCATAAACAGTTTCGGCTAAGTTTTGCCATTAAGTTCAATGACAAAAGGATTAATGAGTAGCAAAAATATCATGATAACTTATATTTTTCTGAATAATTTTTGATAGTTATAAAATAATGCAAATACCGTTACTATATTGACATGTCATATATATATGTATATATATATTTTTTAAGATTTTATTTATTTATTTGACAGACAGATTACAAGTAGGCAGAGAGGCACGCAGGGAGACAGAGGAGGAAGCAGGCTCTCCGAGGAGCAGAGAGCCCAATGCGGGGCTCGATCCCAGGACCCTGAGATCATGACCTGAGCCGAAAGCAGAGGCTTAACCCACTGAGCCACCCAGGTGCCCTGTATATATGTATTTAAATCTAGTCAGCGAGCAGTGTTACTATTAGTTTCGGGTGTACAATACAGTGACTCAGCACTTCCCTACGTCGCCTGGTGCTCATCACAAGGGCACTCTCAATCTCCATCACCTACTTCACCCATTCCCTCCATTCTCCTCCCCTCTGGGGACCATCAGTTTGTTCTCTAGAGTGAAGAGTCTGTTTCTTGGTTTGTCTCTCTTTTCTTCCTTTGCTTTTTTTTCTTTCTTAAATTCCACATATGAGTGAGATCATATGGTGTTTGTCTTTCTCTGACTCATTTCACTCAGCATTACACTCTTTGGTTCCATCTACATCATTGCAAATAGCAAGAGTTCGTTCTTTTTTATGGCTGAGTAATATCTCGCTGTGCGTGTGCGTTGGTGTGCACGTGTGCGTATGCACGTGCCTGTGTGTGAATGTTTGTTCTAGTTCTCTGAAAAATACTGCTGGTATTTTGATAGGGGTTAAATGAGTAGATTGCTTTGGGTAGTATAGACATTTTAACAGTATTTGTTCCTCAGATCCATGAGCATCATGGAATGTCTTTCCAGTTTTTTGTGTCATCTTCCATTTCTTTCATCGGCGTTTTACAGTTCTCAGAGTACAAGTCTTCCGCCTCTTTGGCTAGGTTAATTCCTAGGTATCTTATTGGTTTTGGTGCAATTCTAAGGGTTTGATTCCTTAATTTCTCTTTCTGCTGCTTCATTGTTGGTGAGTAGAAATTCAACAGATTTCTGTACACTGATGTCATATCCTGTGACTTTACAGAGATCATTCATCAACAGGTAAGATATATCATCCAAAATAAGAATACTCATCTAAGATTTCGGTAGAATCACTAAAAACTGGTACTAGTTTAAAAGAAATAAGGGTCACAGTTTCCTTGTATGTAATGAGAGTGTCAGGAGATTTTGTTTTATTCTGATAGTGACATTACCAAATACAGTCTCAAAAATGTTTTCAAAATTGGTAAGTCTAACTGAAGTTCATATAAAAAATACTGGGTTCGTCTGCTCAGGCTACAGGAACAAAGTACTGTACATGGGGTGGCTTCCGTAACAGAAATTCATCTTCTCGTAGCTCTGGAGACTAAAAGATCCAACATCAGGGTTCTGCCAACTCAGTTTCTGGGGAGGACGCCCTCTTGGTTTACAGAGGCTGCCTTCCCTCTATGTCCTGACATGGCCTCTCAGTGCGAACTCAGAGAGGAAGTGTGCGTCCCACAGTGTGTCTCCTTACAAGGACACTAACCCTTTCAGATCAGGGCCCCAGCCTTATAACCTCATTTAACCTTGATTATTTCCTTACTCCAAATACAGTTACATTGGCATGGGGGGTGGGTTAGGGCTTCAACCTGTGCATTTGAAGGAGGGGCAGAGACACAAAACTCAGCCCACCACAAACAGAATGTACAGTCTTTATATATAGACAGAGGGAATGCTTCATGATGAGATCTGATAAAAGGAACGAAGGAGAGAACCACAAAGTGCCAAATGATGACAGAAGTAAAATAAGACTATCAGGTTAAGACTATGGACAAAATGGGAAAAACTTCTCTTTCAAGGGGAAGACTCTCATATTGAATTATTTACTTTCCACAATAAGTAAATACCACCACCAAAACAGAACACATTACAAAAGCTAACATAAAATATCCATAAGTTATGTTAAGCCACGATAACTTCAAGAAGAGAAGGATTACCGTATTAATAAGAACAAGACAGAATTTAAAGTCAAAATAAAATTAAAGAGGGATATCCTATGAGGGGGCATAATCCACCATGAAGATGGAACGGAAACATGTATCCTCCAAGAATACACCATAGAGATATAGAACACAAATACTGGCTTTTTCACAAAAGGAGAAATTGATAGGTGTAAAGGGAATCATGCATTCTTTCACTCAGCTGCATTTAGAGCAAGCAAAATATAGAAAATCTGTACTGAATGCATTTGCATTATATCAGATTATCTGCCATAACCAATAGAAAGATTATTTACTTGCAGCATTCAAGAAAGACAAATGGAAATGTATTTGAACTAATAAGAGAGCTCAGTGGGATATACAGGTTGCAAAATATTATTTTAAAAAATCAATAGCTTCCCTTTATACCAGAAATAATAATCAGGAAAACATATTGAAAAACATCCTGTTCACAAAAAAATAACTGACAAATACTGCCAAGAAAATCAACTTTAAAATACATGCTTGACTGTATCAAGAAAACTACAGAACCATAGACAAGGTCCTAGAAGATGGTTTAAATAAATGAAGAATCAATCCCTACGTGGCAAAAAAATCAATAGGATAAATCTGTCAATTCTTTCCAAATTAATTTATAAATTTTAAGTTATTGCTCTTACAGAATTGTATTGGATCGATAAGGCTATCAAAACAAAACACCATACACTGAGGGGCTTACACAGCAGGAATCTGTTTTCTCATACTTGTAAAGGATGGACATCCAAAGTAATGGTGTCGGCAGGTATGGCTGGTCCTGAGGTCATCTTCTTGGCTTGTGAATAGCTGTGGTCCCACTGCATCCTCACCTGGTCCTTCCTCCAAGCTTTCTGTGTCCTAATCTTTTCTTCTCCTCAGGAAGACAGCAGCCAGACAGGATGAGGCCCACCGTAGTGACCTCACTTAACCTTACGTACCTCCTGAAGGGTCTATCTCCATGTTGAGTTACTGGGGGTGAGGGCTGCAGCACAGGAATTTGGGGGGGACATTTTCAGCCCGTAACAAGAGCACAGCAGGGACCTCACAAATCACCAGTCCCCGTTTCCTGTGCCTGCTTCCTGTGCCACTCCTGTGAACATGTCACCAGATTCTGCTCCGACAGGAGATGGGTGGAAGTGCTGTGCTCCCTATCCTGATGGCCCCAGGCCTCTGTCCCCACCCAGTCTACCGTGATGTGGGAGGACTTTGGTTTACGTGACAGCATCATAAAAGGAAAGCGGCCAGGAGCTCTGACTAACGAGGTGGAGAGCCCTGCACCCACCGGTCTGCCTCAGGCTGTGCAAAAACAAGAAACAAACCAGCCCCTCTGTGAGGTCAGCGGGGTTTCCTCTTGCCTGCCAGCCAACGTGAAGACTAATGCTGAACGGAGTGCCCACACGGCACCATGGGCTCTGGAGCACTGCTCTCATTTGAGAACTCAAATACTGGCATTCTTAGCTGTATCTGCCATTAAGCATTTCAGTATTATACTGAAAAGGGGTGTTAATCTAACCGTAGTTAAAATATTAGACCCTCTAATCTTATTACTCACAAAAAAATGTACACTATAGACTAAATCCTTACGTTAAAACCTAATTCCCAGTGTGCGTTCATCAGGACTGGGGGCCTCTGGGAGAGGATCAGATCACTGGGTGCAGTCTTCGTGAGTGGGTTTAGTGCCCGCACAGAAGGGCCCCCAGAGAGCTCCCTCACCCCTCCTGCCATGGGAAGACACGGCGAGAAGATGGCGTCCAGTGAAATGAGACAAAGAAAGTAACAGGCCTTGGGCTTGGACTTCCTAGTCTCCAGAACTGCGAGAAATAAATGTCTCTTGTAGGAGCCACCTGGTCTATGGTGCTTTGATCACGGCAGACAGAGAGGAGCGGACGAACACAGCCTACTTTACGCGACGACCAATATTATCACAGGAAACGACAGCCCCTCGGAAGGCCTTTGGGGAGGACGGATTCTAGAGACACCCCAGTGGTGCCATGAAAGGGCACTATGTCTGCCCTGCCTGTACAAAGAAGCCTTTGAATACAGTCCAACGTGGGGACGCCTGGGTGGCTCAGTTGGTTAAGCGGCTGCCTTCGGCTCAGGTCATGATCCCAGCGTCCTGGGATCGAGTCCCACATCGGGCTCCTTGCTCGGCAGGGAGCCTGCTTCTCCCTCTGCCTCTGCCTGCCACTCTGTCTGCCTGTGCTCGCTCGCTCTCTCTCTGACAAATAAATAAATTTTTAAAAAAATTTTAAATACAGTCCAAAGTGTAGTGATATCAAAACACATTAGTCCTGACATGAGGCTGCAGGTCCCCCAGCACAACCCCTACTGACGAGAAGATCATGACCGGATACAAAATCACCACCTTGCAAAACTCCAGGCCACCACAGCTAGAGAAGCTCAGCAGAGCTACAATGGACATATGGTAGAGCCCATTATTCTGCCAACTTCTGCTCTAATTCAATCTAAAATTATCCTCCAACGGAAAAGCAAAGGACTTGAAAACTTTTTCAGTGCTTTTAAAGGTAGACATCCAAGGACACAGAGACCCCTACGCAGACACGCAGACTCCCAACCAAGCTGCAGCACACACGGTGTGCCTAGAGAAGAAGCGGTTTCCACAAGAGTAATTATGAGAAAGTTTACAGTGCCTATTGGTGAAAGCACCGCCTCTAATTAGTATTGATGAAGGTTAAAATTTAGCCCTTGAACACGAACATAGGCAAAAAGTGGAAAATTTTTGGAAGAAGTCATGAAAATCCTTATGAAAAGCAAGAACCCTTCCAAAACAGATGGGCATAAGGCAAGAACAGTGCAGTAGGCAAAGATTGGGCCAAAAAATATGCACCAAAAAAAAAAAAAAAAAAAAAGATTTCTTCTTCGTGCAGTTAGTTGAGATTTTACAGTTGCTTTAATAAGACCGCAATGGAAATGATGTACTATGCCCATCCATGCACACATGCACACACAAGGTGACCATTTCCTGAACAGCATGATGTTTTCATCCACTTGGTTTAACTTCAGATATCCTGCTTCTCTCCCAAACATGTCACACCTGGAGTGTGTTTTAACTAGTCACAGCTCTGGCTGGTTGTGTAGCTCTAAACATCACACATCCTTGAAACCTTAGCAGCTCGAAAATATTTACAAAATGTCACTTGAAC
>PISX010030687.1:0-18413 GCA_004024625.1 Mellivora capensis | reverse complement strand
TGATGCTGGCCTCATAAAATGAGTTTGGAAGTTTTCCTTCCATTTCTATTTTTTGGAACAGTTTCAGGAGAATAGGAATTAATTCTTCTTTAAATGTTTGGTAGAATTCCCCTGGGAAGCCATCTGGCCCTGGGCTTTTGTTTGTCTGGAGATTTTTGATGACTGTTTCAATCTCCTTACTGGTTATGGGTCTGTTCAGTTGTGAACAGACCCTGATTTCTTCCTGATTCAGTTGTGGTAGTTTATATGTCTCTAGGAATGCATCCATTTCTTCCAGATTGTCAAATTTGTTGGCGTATAGTTGCTCATAGTATGTTCTTATAATTGTTTGTATTTCTTTGGTGTTAGTTGTGATTTCTCCTCTTTCATTCATGATTTTATTTATTTGGGTCCTTTTCTTTTCTTTTTGATAAGTTTGGCCAGGGGTTTATCAATCTTATTAATTCTTTCAAAGAACCAGCTCCTAGTTTCTTGATTTGTTCTATTTTTTTTTGGTTTCTATTTCATTGATTCCTGCTCTGATCTTTATGATTTCTCTTCTCCTGCTCAGTTTAGGCTTTCTTTCTTGTTCTTTCTCCAGCTCCTTTAGGTGTAGGGTTAGGTTGTGTATTTGAGACCTTTCTTGTTTCTTGAGAAAGGCTTGTAGCGCTATATATTTTCCTCTCAGGACTGCTTTGCTGTGTCCCACAGATTTTGAACCATTGTGTTTTCATTATCATTTATTTCCATGAATTTTTTCAATTCTTCTTAAGTTCCTGGTTGACCCATTCATTCTTTAGAAGGATGTTGTTTAGTCCCCATGTATTTGGGTTCTTTCCAAATTTCCTCTTGTGATTGAGTTCTAGCTTCAGAGCATTGTGGTCTGAAAATATGCAGGGAATGATCCCAATCTTTTGATACTGGTTGAGACCTGATTTATGACCCAGATTTTGATCTATTCTGGAGACTGTTCCATGTGCACTAGAGAAGAATGTGTATTCTGCTGCTTTGGGATGAAATGTTCTGAATATATCTGTGATGTCCATCTGGTCCAGTGTGTCATTTAAGGCCTTTATTTCCTTGTTGATCTTTTGCTTGGATGATCTGTCCATTTCAATAGGGGAGTGTTAAAGTCCCCTAATATAATTGTATTATTGTTGATGTGTTTCTTTGATTTTGTTATTAATTGGTTTATATAGTTGGCTGCTCCCATGTTAGGGGCATAGATATTTAAAATTGTTAGATCTTCTTGTTGGACAGACCCTTTGAGTATAATACAGTGTCCTTCCTCAGCTCTTATTATAGTCCTTGGCTTAAAATCTAATTTATCTGATATAAGGATTGCCACCCCAGCTTTCTTCTGATGTCCATTAGCATGGTAAATTGTTTTCCACCCCCTCACTTTAAATCTGGAATTGTCTCCGGGTCTAAAATGAGTTTCTTGTAGGCAAGATATTGATGGGTTTTGTTTTTTTTTATCCATTCTGATACCCTGTGACTTTTGATTGGGGCATTTAGCCCATTAACATTCAGGGTAACTATTGAGAGATATGAATTTAGTGCCTTTGTATTGCCTGTAAAGTGACTGTTACTATATATTGTCTCTGTTCCTTTCTGATCTACTATTTTTAGGTTCTCTCTTTGCTTAGAGGACCCCTTTCAATATTTCCTGTAGAGCTGGTTTGGTGTTTGCAAATTCTTTCAGTTTTTTTTGTCCTGGAAGCTTTTTATCTCTCCTTCTATTTTCAATGATAGCCTAGCTGGATATAGTATTCTTGGCTGCATGTTTTTCTAGTTTGTGCTTTGAATATTTCATGCCAGTTCTTTCTGTGGATAAGTCTGCTGCCAATCTAATATTTTTACCATTGTATATTACAGACTTCTTTTCCTGGGCTGCTTTCAGGATTTTCTCTTTTTCACTAAGACTTGTAAATTTTACTATTAGGTGATGAGGTGTGGACCTATTCTTGTTGATTTTGAGGGAGGTTCTCTGCACCTCCTGGATTTTGATGCTTGTTCCCTTTGCCATATTAGGGAAATTCTCTAAAATAATTCTCTCTAATATACCTTCTGCTCCCCTCTCTCTTTCTTCTTCTTCTGGAATCCCAATTATTCTAATGTTGTTTCGTCTTATGGTGTCACTTATCTCTCGAATTCTCCCCTCGTGGTCCAGTAGCTGTTTGTCCCTCTTTTTCTCAGCTTCTTTATTCTCTGTCATTTGGTCTTATATATCACTAATTCTTTCTTCTGTCTCATTTATCCTAGCAGTAAGAGCCTCCATTTTTTATTGCACCTCATTAATAGCTTTTTTTATTTCAAATTTGTTAGATTTTTGTTCTTTTATTGCTCCAGAAAGGGCTTTTAGATCTCCAGAGAGGGTTTCTCTAATATCTTCCATGCCTTTTTCGAGCCCGGCTATAACCTTTAGAATCGTCATTCTGAACTCTATATCTGACATATTACCAATGTCTGTATTGATTAGGTCCCTAGCCCTTGGTACTGCCCCTTGTTCTTTTTTTTTGTGGTGAGTTTTTCCTCCTTGTCATTTTTTCCAGATAAGAGTATATGAAGGAGCAAATAAGATACTAAAAGGGTGGCAAAGACCCCAGGAAAATGCACTTTAACTAAATCAGAAGTGACCCCAAATCATGGGGGTGGGGGGGATAAAAAGAAGTTGAGAAAAAAAATTTAAAAAAAGAAAACAAATAAAGAAAAAAATTTAAAAAAGAAAAATTGTATATATATTAGACTGGTGACTAGAACAGGGTCACCCACTTTATTGTGGAGTATTTTGGTTTCTTAGAAGAAAGTACCTCCCAAAATTTTAATGAATGAAAAACGTATATAAGGGTAAATATAATGAAGGATTGGAATATGCCTATAAAGATGAAAAACAAAAAAAAAATTAATTTCTAAAAAAAGGAGTTGATAAAGTAAGTTGGTTGGGAGAATAAAGAAAAAGAAAGTGGAGAGAATTTGCTCAGGCTGGAGACTAGAACAAGCCTGGAGCTAGATTTAGGGTATATTTTGATCCACTGAGCAAGTTGTACCCCAATTTTTTTAGAAGAAAAAACCCTTATGTGAATACAAAAAATAAAGTTAACAACTATGAAGGATAAAATATGACTATAATAATGAAGGTTCAAAAAAATTATTTTTTTTGGAAAGGTATTATTAAGATAAACTACTTAAAAATGTTATAAAAGAAAAGGGGTAAAAGTTAAAAAAAATTAGGAAAAAAAGAAAAAAAATTAAATTAAAGAAAAAATTAAATTAACTGCAAGACTAAAGAATCATGGGGAGAAAATCATGAATTCTGCGCTTTGCTTTCTCCTCCTCTGGAATTCCACTGCTCTCCTTGTTAAGTGAACTTGGTCTTGGCTGGATTTCTTGTTGATCTTCTGGGGGAAGGGCCTGTTGTAGTGATTCTCAAGTGTCTTTGCCGGAGGCGGAATTGCACCGCCCTTATCAGGGGCCGGGCTTTCGGGAGCTTTTGTTCCTTGAACGCTTTCCATAGAGTTCTGGAGGATGGGAATGAAAATGGCGGCCTCCCAGTCTCCGGCCCGGAGGAGCCAAGAGTCGGGGCCCCACTCCTCAGTGTGCCCTCAGAGAAAAGCCCCAATCATTCCTGTCTCCCTGAACTCTGGCCACGCTCCGAGCTCACCCAGCCTGTGACTGGTTCAAGGTAACCCCAAGCTGACAGTTCGCTCCTCGGCTCTGTCTCTGTAGCCAGCTTCCCCGCTCCGATACCTGCTAGCTCTGTGACACTCAGACACCCCTGATCCTTCTGTGACCCTGCTGGACCTGGGTCCATGCTGACCCCATGTGGGTTGCACCCCGGTTTAGCCTCTGGAGTGATGTCCCTCAGTGGAGCAGACTTTTAAAAGTCCCAATTTAGAGTTCCGTTGCTCCGCCGCTTGCCGGGAGCCGGGCCCTCCCCCGCGGTCTATCCTCCCGTCGCTTTCAATTCACTTCTCTGCCGGTCCTACCTTCCAGAAAGTGGTCGATTTCCTGTTTCCAGAATTGCTGTTCTTCCTCTCTTCAATCTCCCATTGGATTTGTAGGTGTTTGCAATGGTTTGAAAAGCTATCTAGCTGATCTCTTGCTACCTGATGTAGTCTCAGCTGCTACTTCTCTGCCCTCTTGACTCCTCCCCCAGATATCCTCCTCTTTCCAAAAGTTTGAGATAACACCACTTCACTTGTAGAAAATACCTACATTAGTAGGGTAATGTCTTTCCTTGTAAAAAATGAAAGCAGGGAGATACTCTCTGCTGTTATTTTAGCTTACAAAAGGTTTCATAGGTGGGCTCTACTCTCAGGGGGAGTGAGGCGGTGACTATTTAGTTTGGTTTTTAAGTGACGGTTGAGAGAGCATTAAATCCTCCAATGACTCCACTTCATCCACAGAATAGCAGTAAAATAAGCAATTTTTTTCATGATCTGAACTCTGCTTCGCTCTCAGATCTTACCATTTATTGTTTTCCATGTCAATAAATTACAATTTCTCTTTCAAAACTTCATGATATTAATGTGTCCCTGTTGCTGCTTATGCTACCTCTATCTGCAATAGCCTATTTCCACCCCTTCTGTCATACACATTTGCACAACTTTTGAACCTTAGTTCAAGGCTCACCATTTTCTTGAAGATTATCTTGAATCCCCAAGGCATTATGGACCACATCTTAGATATTTCCACAAGACTCTGTATAGACATCTATTATCGAACTTTATTTTACTTACACATTTTTTAAAATTTATTTATTTGTCAGAGAGAGAGGGAGAGTGAGCGAGCACAGGCAGACAGAGTGCGAGCACAGGCAGACAGAGTGGCAGGCAGAGGCAGAGGGAGAAGCAGGCTCCCTGCCAAGAAAGGAGCCTGACGTGGGACTCGATCCCAGGACGCTGGGATTATGACCTGAGCCGAAGGCAGCCACCTAACCAACTGAGCCACCCCGGTGTCCCTTACTTACATATATTTTTTTAATAAATTTTATTTATGTATTTGACACAGAGAGAAATCACAAGTAGGCAGAAGTAGGCAAAGAGGCAGGCAGATAGAGAGGGAGAGGCAGGCTCCCCGCTGAGCAGAGAGCCCCATGTGGGGCTCAATCCCAGGACCCTGGAATCATGATCTGAGCCAAAGGCAGAGGCTTAACCCGCTGAGCCACCCAGGTGCCCCCTCACTTATAAATTTTAAGAAAATATAGGTCTCTGAAAGGTTAATTCTTACTTACTTTGGGTATAAGTTATGTTAAGGCTCACTCTCAAATATCATGTTTTTAATCTCAAAATATTGTTCTGTTTTTCTAACTTTTAATGTAAGCAATATATTGGCTCTAGTACCTAGTGGCAGATACCTGGATGGATATTTGAAGTTGCACAATTAGAATTACATTTAAGACTGGAAATTGTTCACATTCATCTTTGCTTCTCCACAGAATTTTGATATAAAATATTCAGTGGAGACCAATAAATCTTGATAATTCACAAGAGTGAGTGGAAGGAGCCATTTAAGAAGTTATTAATGTGTATATAAGTGATTTAATTTGATTTAATGTTTAACCTTGAAGAATGTTAGTACATAAATAAATTCTTATTTATCCAGGTTAAAATTGCATTTAAAGTCTAATGGGAAATAATGTACATCTTGAAGATGATTATACATAATGCTTGAAGGAATATTTATGCCTATTAAGTAAATGAAAGTAAAATTTATTATAGCCATGAAATCAAAGCTGCTTTAGGATTAACTGCCAACAATAATTTCCTGTTATGTACTTAAAATTAATCTTTATTCATGTCAACAGTTTTCCATTTTGGTCCTCAAGTTTTCTTCAAATAAGATAAACACTCACAAAATATGATGAAAATATTTATTTTAACTGCATATTAACTGACCCAGTCCATTATATCATATAAATCTAAGATATTTATTTTATAACTAGTACTTATAGCAAATATATATTTTTTAAATTCCTTGAAAATTTTTTGCCATTCTCAGGGATGAACTCATTTTTTTTTAAAGATTTTATTTATTTATTTGACAGACAGAGATCACAAGTAGGCAGAGAAGCAGGCAGAGAGAGGGAGGAATCAGGCTCCCCACTGAGCAGAGAGCCCGATGAGGGGCTTGATCCCAGGACCTGGGATCATGACCTGAGCAGAAGGCAGAGGCTTAACCCACTGAGCCACCCAGGCGCCCAGGGATGAACTCATTTTTTTTTTTTTTTAAGATTTTATTTATTTATTTGACAGATAGAGATCACAAGTAGGCAGAGAGGCAGGCAGAGAGAGAGGTAGAAGCAGGCTCCCTGTGAGCAGAGAGCCCGATGTGGGGCTTGATCCCAGGACCCTGGGATTGTGACCTGAGCCGAAGGCAGAGGCTTTAACCCACTGAGCCACCCAGGTGCCCCAGGATGAACTCATTTTTAACCAAGAAAAATACATTTAGTCATTGAGGGAATATTTACCAGCAAAATGTATAATGCTGGGAAACCTGGGTGGCCCACTCACAAAAGCTACTGACTCTTGGTTTTGGTTCAGATCATTATCTCAGGGTTCTGACATTGAGCTCCCCTCTCACACTTCTCCCTCTTAAGGGGCTCTGCTCTCAACAGGGAGTCTGCTTTGAGATTCTCTCCCTTGGCCCCTCAGCCCCATTATCTATATATAGATATAGATATCTATATACATATATAATATCTATATATAGATCTATATATAGATATCTATCTATATATAGATAAATATCTAAAAAAATAAAATCTAAAAAATAGATATCTATAGATATCTATTTTTTAGATTTTATTTTTTTATTTTATTTATTTATTTTTATTTATTTTATTTTATTTATTTTATTTTATTTATTTATTTGTCAGAGAGAGAGACAGCACACAAGACAGCGAGCACAGGCATACAGAGTGGCAGGCAGAGGCAGAGGAAGAAGCAGGTTCCCTGCTGAGCAAGGAGCCCGACGTCTGACTCGATCCCAGGACACTGGGATCATGACCTGAGCTGAAGGCAGCCGCTTAACCAACTGAGCCACCCAGGCATCCCTAGATAATATATCTATATATCTATATATCTTATATATATATTATTATATATAGATAGATTTAATAATATATATAGATATATATATATATTTATATCTATTTTATATATATCTCTCTATATATAATTATCTATCTATATAGATAAATATATAAATATATATAGATTATATATAATCTATATATATTTTATAT
The DNA here is from genome assembly GCA_004024625.1 of Mellivora capensis. Classification (NCBI taxonomy): domain Eukaryota; kingdom Metazoa; phylum Chordata; class Mammalia; order Carnivora; family Mustelidae; genus Mellivora; species Mellivora capensis. The sequence goes on along the minus strand of PISX010030687.1, from coordinate 11,185 downwards.
ATATATATAATAAGATATATAGATATCTATAGATAGACATATATATATATATATCAGTCAGCTTGAAGAATGTCTTGTTGGCTTTGCAGGTAATCAAGGGTCACTGATCCTGACACATTCATCACTTTCAATGACCACTTTGACTTAATGAATATAGTAGGACTCTTTACCATTTAACCCTTTGAACTTTGAAACCCTCCTCTGATGTTATTCTTATCTTCTGTCAATGTACAGTGGTATTTTCAAGTAGGTTCTCTCTCTGCCCCTTAGCTCACCCTAAACAAGCCCCCATTGCCTGCCACTTACCAGGGAAAGAGACTCTTTCCCTCACTATATCAGTTATTTTTCTGGACACTGAACTGAATATGTGCATTCAATCTTGAAAAGTGATTAAACCAATTCTCTTCAAAGTCTGTAGTAGTGAATCTAAACCATACATGTTGGATAAGTAGGTCTGATAATCCTATGACCATTATTTTTTGTTTGTTTTTTAACTTAACACCTACTGTCAACTTAGGTTGTCAGTCCATGGAGGTTTGTTTGATAGGCTGGATGACAGTGCCATGAGTACCTCTCCTTTCTTCTTGTTCTTTCCTTTACTCACAATGGCCCCTAAAGAACCCTTCTTTTAAGAACTTCCTTCTCCTGAAATCCCTGTCTCTCTTGTTCTTCTTACTCTATTACCCTTCCTTCAAATTTAGCAAGTCTGTCTCATCATGTATCTTATCATTATTGACCCTACTGTTCCTTCCTGCTTCTGGGAAGAGAAGAAAGGACTTGGACTGAAGTACAAAAGGAATAAAGATCTTATGGGATTTTTTTTTTTGTATTTTAAGTTTATTACCTTTATTTACTTATTTATTGGTCTTTATTCTGATCCTAAATTAGGTATTTCTTTCACATAATTGGAGGCAAAGGGAGGAAAAGCAAACAAATATCTTTCCCCTTGCCCTTCTAAGGAAGAGTAAAGATTGTAGAAAAATTGCCAAGGTTATGGTTTGGTGAGTGGAGGTCAAGGAGTTATAGAATATGTCTTGGGATAAATGATTAGAAGGATTATAACAAAGATAAAGAAGATAAATTGAAGTGAGATACATTGTCAAAGACTAAAGAATGTCTGTTAGTGGATATGCTTAAAAGTTGGATTGTGAAATTATATCCTTCATTTTTTAAAATTTTTATTGTGTTATGTTAGTCACCATACAATAAATCATTAGTTTTTGATATAGTGTTTCAGGGTTCATTGTTTATGTATAACACCTAGTGCTCCATGCAATACATGCCCTTTTTAATACCCATCACCAGGCTCACCCATCCTGCCAATCCTCTCCCTTCCAAAACCCTCAGTTTGTTTCTCGGAGTCCACAATCTCTCATGGTTTGTCTCCTCCTCCCATTTCCCCCCCTTTACTTTTCCTTTCCTTCTCCTAATGTCCTCCATGTTATTCCTTATGCTCTATAAGGAAGTTAAACAATATGGTAATTGACTTTCTCTGCTTGACTTATTTCACTCAGCATAATCTCCTCCAGTCCCATCCATGTTGATGCAAAAGTTGGATATTATCCTTTCTGATGGCTGAGTAATATTCCATTGTATATAGGGACCACATCTTTATCCATTCGTCTGTTAAAGGGCATCTTGACTCTTTCCACAGTTTGGCTACTGTGGACATTGCTGCTCTGAACATTGGGGTAAAAGATGGTCCTTCTTTTCACTACGTCTGTATCTTTGGGCTAAATACCCAGTAGTACAATTGCTGGGTCATAGGACCACTCTATTTTTTAATTTTTTGAGGAATGCAACTTAGCTTCCTAAAAGTCCTACTATCCCAAAGTCTTTACAACCTCTCTTCTTTTTAAAATAAAATTTGGATATATTAAACTAATTCTTGAGAGAAGAACTATGGAGCAATCCCATTCTCCTAAATGGTTTTGCACATTTCATTGCACATTTGCTTCATTTGAGATACTGAAGAGGGTAAACAGGCATATAAATAGAATAGTGCCTTATTCACAGACAGACAATAGTGACCTGAAGGCTGGAAGTAAAGAGATCCACTTCCAGAGGACATTTGTAAAGCTAAAGGGATAATAAAGGAAATATTCATGCCTTGCTTCTCCTTTCTCCAACAAGAAGAGAAAGAGACTCTGTATCAAAATGGTAGTTTTATTTTTGGTATATACCTAGATTTGTGAATATAAGCACAATTGCTAAACAAAATAAAAATTAAACCATCTGGGAAAAATAAAAAGTAACTTTACAACCCAGGAATCTGACAAATGGTACCTCAGTCAGATGGTCCAAGTTGACATCAATAGTAATGTCATGTCATAAGTATGTATTCTTTATATATATGTTACTCTACCTCTGTGATCTTCTCCCCAAATCTGATAATTCCAGTCCATCCGTGAGCAAAGGATCAATCTGATTCCAATTAGGGCATCTTACAAAATACCTGAGAAGTACTCCTCAAAACTGTTAAGGTTGTTAAAAGCAAGAAATGTCTAAAACTCTGTCATGACCAACAGGAGACTGAAGACACATACTGACTAAATGTGATGTGGTATCCTGAATGGGATCCTGGGACAGAAAAAGACATTAGGTAAAAACTAATAAAGTATGGACTTCAGAATAACGTATCACTACTGGCTCATTAATTATAATTAATGTAGCATAATAATGAGAGTTATTAACAATAGGGAGAACTGGGTGTGGGATATATGAGAATTCTTTCACAATTATCTTCATAAAAATTTTCAAGATAGAACGTTTGATTTTAAACTTGCTGTTTTAACTTTCAAATATAACTATAATGTACATGTCAAAGAAACAATGGTTAACATACACCTGCTATAATTCTATCTTTGAACTGCTCTTTCTATCTTTTCTGTATAATTGTGATATATCACAGTTTCTTTCAGTTTCTTTCATTCATGCTGTTCTTAAAGGCAGCAACATCAATTTTTGCTTTGAAAACAGTCCAGTGAATGTTCTACAATTGCTTAAAATCTTGCACAGGATCTATCAATGCATAACAATTCTCTTCCTCTTTGTGTTTTCAGCTGAAGAAAATTTCCCAAAACCTAAATTGTTGTACTTTTCTTAATTTTCTTGTGTGCTTCTTTTAAGTTTAACTCATAAAGTTCTATTACCACATTGAAAAAATCTATTACCATATAAGATGTAAGATGCATACTTTTCTTTGTCTTCGAGTGACTTGCCATCTTCAAGATATTTAATACATAGTCCTTCCATTTCCCAGTTTTCTTTCTTTTAAAAGATTTTATTTACTTATTTGAGAGAGAGAGAATATAAGAGAGAGCCGGGGTGGGGAGGAGCAAAGGGAGAGGAGAAGCAGATTCCCTTTTGAGCAGAGAACCTGACTGAGGGCTCAATCCCAGGACTCCGGGATCATGACCTGAGCCAAAGGCAGATGCTTATGTGACTGAGCCAGCCGGGTGTCCCTACCCAATTTTCTAATATATTAGCTATTATGGCATATGCTTATGGGTTTCTGTTATTTTTTTAACTAACCTATATCAATACTATATTGATCTAATTAGAATGTCTTAAGAGTATTTTCTGATACCAATAACGAATGTCCCTTTAAATATTCTTTTGTATGATTTTTGTTGTTAGTCTCAGGTATCTATTTTTTTAATGTAAAATGTAAAATACTTTAATCAAGTTAAAATAAGCAAAGTATGTGATTTTAGTCACTAAAACATATAAATTGTTTTTGTTATATATGACGTAATAGTGGATAAACATACCTAAAATGAATTGTTTTTCAGAATATTTTAAAGAAATATGTTAAATTAATAAATTTAGTTAGTAAATTTAGTTATTAAGTTAATAAACGTAGCTCTAGTTAAACAATCTTTGGGTTTTTTAAACTATTTGTCATGAAAATTCTCTAATTCTCAAATTCTCTTTGAAATTTATCCTTCTAAATTAAGCAAAATATTTTGGTTATTTATTTTGGAAATAAATTTTTTTTTAATTCATTTGTTTGTCAGAGAGAGAGAGAGAGAAAGCGAGCGAGCACAGGCAGACAGAGTGGCAGGCAGAGGCAGAGGGAGAAGCAGGCTCCCCGTCGAGCAAAGGAGCCGGATGTGGGACTCGATCCCAGGACACCGGGACCATGACCTGAGCCGAAGGCAGCCGCCCAACCAAGTGAGCCATCCAGGCATCCCATAAATTTTGTTTTTGCTCGAAGTCTGTTTAGTAACTACCTAGTTTAAATTTATATATATGATGAGGGTATGCTTATATACTTGTTTTAAAACACATTTTTTCACAATTAAAGTTGACTCTTGAACAACATGGGCATGAACTGCACAAGTCTGTATATCCATATTTTATAAATACAGTATAGTACTAACTCTTCCATTCCTTATGATTTTCTTTCTTTTTTTTAATTTTTAATTTTTTAATAAACATATAATGTATTTTTATCCCCAGGGGTACATGTCTGTGAATCGCCAGGTTTACACACTTCACAGCACTAACCATAGCACATACCCTTATGATTTTCTTAATAACATTTTCTTTTATCTAGATTACTTTACTATAAGACTACAAGACGTAATACATGTGAGATGCAAAGTATATGTTAATTGGTATGTTACCATTAAGGCTTCCGGCAAATAGTAGGCTATTAGCAGTTAAGTTTTTGGCAAGTTGAAAGTTATATGCACCCTATTTTCTACTGTGTGGGGACAGGAATGGGTGGTGGTGGTCTGCCCCCTTAGTCCAATGTTGTTCAAATGTCAACTGTATATTTCTTTGTATGTACATTAGCATTTTCCATTATTCTGGAATAGCATGTACTTTTTTTTCATAAAATAACATAGACAATGTTTTCTTTGTCATTTCTGGGAAAAAAAAGGAGCTCAATGAATTTTTAGTTTTGGTTACTCAGTAAATTTGTGTGTAAAAATAATATTTCTGAATTTATTTTCTTAAAAAACATGGTAAATATACAGAGAGCATCACTTATGCATCTGATTAGTTTTGCAACTTGTTAAAGAAGTTATATTGCAGGTATATAAGGCATAGCTATGCCTCTTAATTTCAAGGGCTTTTAAAATCACATTATCATTCTAAAAACCTGCACAACAGGAAATTATTTTCTAAGTAAGACATTGAATTAATTGGATTTTCCTACTTAATTGAAAATAGTTGGAGTCTTTATGGAGGTACATATATCTCTACAAAAGAATAAAGTGTACTTGTAGCAAATTTTAATTATTAGTATAATTATCTAAGTGATTATACCAATTTAGTGGTTTTTTTGTTTTGTTTTGTTTTGTTTTTAGCTAGTGGGTTCTTTTTGCTAGTACAGTAACTTTGGTTTTGTTTACCCAGCATAACATTTTATTTTATATAATCAAATTATTTGGGGATAAAAAAGTGGGAAAACAATAACATTTTAACCAAAGCATTGCACATTTAATGCTAAGACATTTGGTCTTTAAGAACCATGAGATGGGGCGCCTGGGTGGCTCAGTGGGTTAAAACCTCTGTCTTTGGCTCAGGTCATGATCTCAGGGTCTTGGGATTGAGCCCCACATCGGGCCCTCTGCTCAGTGATGAGCCTGCTTCCCGCTCTCTCTATGCTTGCCTCTCTGCCTACTTGTAATCTGTCAAATAAAAAATAAAAAATAAAAGAACCATGAGATAATTTTTGAATGTCATATAAGGTTTTGGTGCAGAAAGAAATGTGATACAGGAATAGATTGATAATATTAAAGTTATTAATTGCATTAAGTCACCAGCAAAGAGAATAATATGAAGAAGGAAAAGTGAATTGGTTAATGGGGATGGTGAGATAAAAAGCTAGTATTTGCAATACTTCAAATGAGAACACAATTACTAGATAGCCAAGACATAGCCCTCAATGAGCTTTTCTATGACCAAAGAAAAGGCCAGGACAAAACTAAAAGCAATATAATTTTAGATGCCTTAGCATTGCATGGATTAGCTCCTAGATTATTAGTCAAATGTTTTTATGTTGTTAACTTTTGTTGTCATCTCTCTGTGAGTATTTATTATTTCATCCTATTGTTTCCTACCTATTTAGCTCTATACAGTAGTTGATAGTTTCTCCATTTCCAAAGCTTAGCTCTATTTCCAGCCTCTCACTGCTGGCATCCCATTCCAATTAACCAATCATTGGATAATAAATTTCTACTTAGAATAATCATGTGAAACTCTCATACACCATGTATTGACCATTAGTTGACCTTAAAGGTAGGTCTTACATAAAAGTTATAATCAGTATGAATAAACTAGTAATCATGTAAAAGAGCTATTGTATATGATTACCTAAAGATGGGTTAATCATGTATTGAGCTTCAGGTTTCGTTGATTTTACCTCTATTGTATCTCCTGAAACTATGCCCATTCCCTTAACACTACCTATATTTGGTCTTATCTGGTCCAGGTCTGCATCATCTCTCTTGATTACTACAATAGTCTCCCAATAAATATTTTTATCTCTAATCTTTCCTTCTTATAACCCATGTATCCAGTTATTTCACTCCACCACTTTAAAATGGTTAAATGTGGGGCACCTGGGTGGCTCAGTGGGTTAAAGCCTCTGCCTTCGGGCCAAGGTCATGATCCCAGCGTCCTGGGATCGAGCCCCACATCAGGCTGTCTGCTCGGCAGTGAGCCTGCTTCCCCCCGCCCTCTCTCTGCCTGCCTCTGTGCCTGCTGTGATCTCTGTCTGTCAAGTAAATAAATAAAATCTTTTAAAAAATGGTTAAATGCTTAAAACAGCTTTTTCCAAAATGTTCTGTGGTGTACAAGTTCCATGAGATATTAGTAGGGATTATCCTCTTGTGTCACTCTCCTCCTTGAGAAATAAACAAATGTAATAAAACATTATGTATTGTTTCAAAGATAAATTTATTTGGGAAAACAGAGCTACCCAAAATTAAGCTCATTTTATTTCTTTCTATATCCTTTGTTACCTTCATGTGTAACAGGAATCTCTAAAGTGAGGCAGTAAATGTGGCAGTTTTCAAAATGATCATCTCTATTTAGATCTCATGATAAAAGTATTACATGAAATAGACCTCATTAGATGCAGCTTAAAAGATAAATTCTAATCTCTTTAATATTTCATTCAAATCATTTTCAGCCTTTACTCTCAACATACCTCTGTAGGCATCGCAGTGTCTTTAATTGCTTCCTCATATCTGAACATTCCATCCACTTTTCTCTGACTCTTATTTTTTCCCTTGAAATTTTATTAGTCCCCTTATTCATTAAAAAATATTCTTATCAGACATCTGGGTGGCTCAGTGGTTTAAGCCTCTGCCTTTGGCTCAGGTTATAATCTCAGGATCCTGGGATTGAGGCCTGCATGGGGCTCTCTGCTCAGCAGGAAGCCTGCTTCGCCCTCTCCCTCTCCTGCCTTTCTGCTACTTGTGATCTCTCTCTCTTTGTCGAATAAATAAATAAAATCTTAAAAAAAGGAAATATTCTTATCATGCTTCAAGACAAAGCTTGCATATTACTTGATTGTCAATACTTTTAAATGTTTCCAGTATTGTGGATGAAAATATTTATACATAATTTGTATGTTCATAATTGCTATTTCAGTTTCATCTTATTTTAATATAATTATTTTCCATTTGCGTTTTGTTTCTCTTTTGAATAAAATGAAAATATCTTTTGTCTATTTTTCTTTTTGTTTTTTATTATTTTTTTAAAAAGGGTATTGAAAATCTAGGTATTAATCCCTTGTTTGTTATATAAGCTAAGTAGTTTCTTAGAGTGTGTGTCTAGTACTTAAATGTTTATGATCTTTTTCTCATAAAGATAGTTAAAATATTTCTGTTGTCCTTTTTCCTTTAAGAAATATGGTATTTGGGGCGCCTGGGTGGCTCAGTGGGTTAAGCCTCTGCCTTCGGCTCAGGTCATGGTCTCGGGGTCCTGGGATCGAGCCCCGCATCGGGCTCTCTGCTCAGCAGGGAGCCTGCTTCCCCCTCTCTCTCTGCCTGCCTCTCTGCCTACTTGTGATCTCTCTCTCTCTCTCTGTCAAATAAGTAAATAAAATCTTAAAAAAAAAGAAATATGGAATTTAAGGCTTGAATAAGAATACATTCCACTCAAATCATACAGAAGTCTGCCCCTTCCACTAATTTTTCTTCCAAATGTTAATAGATTTGCCATGGATACTTAGCATTTTAACATATCTGAAGTTTATGATATCAGGTAGTAACATAAGTTATTTTTAATGTAAAGCAAGTTGTCCCAAGGTCATTTGTTAAATAACCTATCCTTTTGTCATTGGTTTGGGGTTTATTTAGTTTTTATCCTACTTGGAGTGCACTGTGATTTTTGGGGTTTGTATACTGAAGTATTCATCAATGTGGAAATATTTGTCTTCTTTTAAAAACTGTTGAATTTTGTTTGTCAAGCTGTTACTTGACTAGTAGCCCTTTTTGATATCACTTAGTGATTTTATGCTTTGTTGGGGGGACTGTAGAGTAGCTCTTATTCTATTGTATGGTCCTTACTCTTAAGATCTTATCTTTTTGACACCTCAGTAGATGTGTGGTATAGATCAAATTTACTTATTTTTTGAAGGGGGTGAAAGAGGGCTAAGTCCTTTATTTGTTAGAATGTTGTACATACTATATCTATTTTAGTGATTTTTTTTTAGTTTAGCATTTCACCACCTATTTTTAACTTTTCCTTTCAATGTGTAAGATAAGATAGTAGTATTTGCCTAATTTTTCTTTTATCACCAAAATTCAGTTTCTAAGACTCCCAGGGGATAATATGGGATACTCTTTATTTTAAGATGTACATGAGGGGCACCTGGGTGGCTTAGTCAGTTAAGTGTCCAACTCTTGATTTTTGGCTCAGGTCATGATCTCAGGCTTGTGAAGTTGAGCCATGTAGGGCTCTGCACTGAGCATGGAGCCTGCTTAAGATTCATCCTCTCTCTCTCTCTCTCTCTCCCTCTGTCCTTACCCCCCAGTCCATGCTCTCTCTTTCAAATTTTTTTAAATTAAAAAATTTTTTAAAATGCACACTATGATTCAACTATATTGTTCCAATTATACATTTTATTGGCATTTTGATAATTATTTCTTATATCTTTTATAATCTAGGTTGTTCAAAATTTTGCTTGAGTTTACCCTATAGTAATACTTTCAGAGTGAGTCTTTCACATAGAGTTTTTGCAGACTTTCACGTCTAATTCCTTATAAAAGTTACTTAAGTTCTCCTGGCATTAGTTTTCAAACCTATAAGATGGGCATGAAGCAGTTGTAGATCAAATATGAGATCAAGTAGAAGAGCACCTGCCACGTTGTATGTCCTTGATATAAGTTAGCTGTTATTATCATGTTATGTTATGTTATGTCACAATTTTAAGTTTATTATATTATCATCCTAAATATAGTCAGAAGCATGATAACTGAAGGAAATTTTTGTATTTGGAAGCCTTTATCACTTAGAAAAAGAATAAATTATAGGAAAATACCAACAATAACTTTTGTATTTTAAGAACATCTTTTTCTAAATCCTACATATTTAAGGCATGTTAAGTGATTACTAAAGTTTTAACTGTTTCCTCTTTTAAAAAATATGTTTCATTTTATTTTTCTAAAAGAAGTTTCTCTTGTGGACTTCATACCATCCCAAATAACACTGATCAGTAATTTCACATTTAGCTTATTTTATGTTTTGATGTTTAATGAAAACAAAAACAGAATTTGTTTTTTAATTTATTAATGATAAAATATTAATCTCTTCAGGAGGAATCAGTATCTTACCAAATCTATGATATACCATACCATATTTTCATGATATCCATACAAGGAAAATGAAAGAAGGTGAATTTCGTGGCTGGTGAGTGACCTAGGTTATTAATCCCAACTTCTTTAGTCCCCCAACAGTTTCATATACATCTTGTCCTCTGACAATACCAATTTTGTCAACATTATTTACCTGGTGGAGTAAGCTAAACATTTGTTTAGGTGCTGAAGGTGCTGAGTCCTTACTGCTCCTCCTATATTGAATGGAGTGCCAAAACTGATCTTTATCACTGGATATAGAATTACTAAGTGGCATTACAGTCTGTCTTCAGGTTTCCAGACATATTTCTCATTAACCATATTTTACAAGCAACACAATTTCTTTCCTTAGTAATTGGGACTAGTAACCCTACTCACAGAGTAACCCCTTGCCTCCCTATTGATACAGTGTCACAGGGAGCCTAAAGCTGGTCAGGAGAAAATTTACACTTGAAAGTAGATTGCCGGCTGAGAAGGGGCAAGATGGCGGAGAAGTAGCAGCTGAGACGACTCAGGTAGCAGGAGATCAGCTAGATAGCTTATCAAACCATTGGGAACACCTACAAATCCAACGGGAGATTGAAGAGAAGAAGAACAGCAATTCTGGAAACGGGAAATCGACCACTTTCTGAAAGGTAGGACCCGCGGAGAAGTGAATCCGAAAGCGACGGGAGGAGAGACCGCGGGGGAGGGGCCGGCTCCTGGCAAGCGGCGGAGCCACAGAGCACTAAATCGGGACTTTTAAAAGTCTGCTCCATGGAGGGACATCGCTCCAGAGGCTAAACCGGGGTGAAGCCCAGGCGGGGTCTGCGTGGCCCCAGGTCCCGCAGGGTCACAGAAGGGTGTCTGAGTGTCGCAGAGCTAGCAGGTATTGGAGCGGGAAGCCGGCTACAGAGACAGAGCCGAGGAGTGAGCGCAGCTCAGGGTTACCTTGAACCGGTCGCAGGCTGGGTGAGCTCTGAGCGCGGCCAGAGGCCAGGTAGATGTGAGTGGGCCGGGGCTTTTCTCTGAGGAGTGGAGCCCCGAATCTCGGCTCCTCCAGGCCGGAGACTAGGAGGCCGCCATCTTCATTCCCGTCCTCCTGACTCTACAGAAAGCGCTCAGGGAACAAAAGCTCCCGAAAGCGAAACCGAGAGGATTACTCAGCCCGGCCCCTGGTAAGGGTGGTGCAGCTCTGCCTCGGGCAAAGACACTTGAGAATCACTACAACAGGCCCCTCCCCCAGAAGATCAAAAGAAATCCAGCCAAGACCAAGTTCACTTAACAGGGAGAGCAGCGGAACTCCAGAGGAGGAGAAAGCAAAGCGCGGAATTCATGGCTTTCTCCCCATGATTCTTTAGTCTTGCAGTTAATTCAATTTTTTC
>PISX010030686.1:0-18426 GCA_004024625.1 Mellivora capensis | reverse complement strand
GGGAGCCAGGTGGGTATTAAGGAGGGCACGCATTGCATGGAGCACTGGGTGTGGTGCAAAAACTATGAATTCTGTTACGCTGAAAAGAAATTTAAAAAAAAAGAAAGAAAAGAAAAAGAAACAGACTGGTCCCACACAGTATTTGTCCACACTGGGGAGCTTCTGACCCGGATTAATCACTTTCCATAGGAGAAGGGTAGAATCCTTCTTAATACCCTACCAGGAATGAATGAATAAACTCAAGGACAAGATACCAGGAACTCTCCTGGGTCCTTTCCATACATCTTCTCATTCTGCAGGGGCCAAGGGATGGTCTGCCTTGTCTTCATAAAGCCCATCTAAAACCCAAACCAAGAAATACTCCATAGAAAACAGAAGTGAAGAGACAATGGACCAAAAGGATAAAACCCAAACAGGAAGAAACTATTGTTTTGTTTTGGGTTTGGGTTTGGGTTTTTTTTGGCTTCTATCACCTTTCACTCTCCAAGCATTTTTGTACCCACTAAGGCTACTGTCCTGAAATCTCCTGCTTCTTCTCCTCCCAAATACCGTCCACTTGCTGAGACTAAGCTTGACTTGCTGCAGGGTTGGAAAAGCATTTGATCACAGTAAAATGAGTGTGAATAGGAGGTCACACTTACATGCTGTTTTGCATACAAAGGCTTTGCATCTGTTTTCTCTTTGTAGGCTCAAAGCAAAAGAAGAAAGAATGGCATTCATATCATTTCCATTTTACAGATGAGAAAAGGGAGGCTTTCTGTGAGATCAAGGGAGTGGCTAAAATGGCATTTGCAGTCAGTCTGAATTCTTGTATGGCCCCTCCTGTTTTTGTTGATATCATTGAAGTGTGAGACGAAACCAATGTAGACACCAATGGAATCTTGTTGGGACTTCTTAGCTAGCCTCTTAAACACCAAAGTTGGGCTGTCATTGTGGGTTTTTGTTTTTGTTTTTTAATATATTTTTGTTTTTGTTTTCCTTGGGTCCCCAAGAGCCCATTCCCCTGTAGCACCCAACAGAGAGAACCTCCACTCTTCTAAGGATCTGTGTACATCCCTATGGCCGAGGGGTTTTTAAATCACTGTCTAATAACATTTTCTTTTGCAAGGAAGGGCAGTATCATTCCCAAAAGAGAAGGTAGTAAATCCTCTGCCCCTGTAAAGAAGAGAAGGGTTCGGCCTCAAAGATGACCAGAAGACTTACTTCTCCATCTCTCCACCTCCAACATTATTTCTCCTACCAAAGCCTAGCTCCTTCTACAGGGCTAAGGACAAGGCATCCACATCTCAGACAAGCCTTTACAGTTATACCAACTAAGAGAGGGAAACCTCTTCCCTTGGTTTTAATCCCCATATCCCCAAAGACTCTGGTCCAACTCAAGGCAAAGTGCACAACCACATAGCCAGACCCCACAGCGTCTTTGGAGTTCCTCCAAAGTAAGGGGGCGTTATTCCCCAGAGGGAGGAGACATGGGCAAGCAACCAGAATTGTCCACCACATAATTGACACTTGCACTGATCAAGACTTACAAAACTTAGTTTTCTTTTCGCTAAATTCACACAGCACTTTGCATCATTGATAAGGAACACTCACAAGGCTTTCTATGTACGCCTTCTCTCCACCAGCTGTACGTGACCTTGGAGTATTTCCTTAACCTCTCCTCACTTGAGTGTCCTCACTGTGAAATAAGAATCATTATCATCCTCACCTCACTGGTTGTTGGGAGGATTAAAGTGCATGGTACAGGGCCTGACACACAGAAAGGCATTCGTTAAAAGATGTCCACAGTGTCACCACCAATATCATATTTATCATTATTATGAATGTCCTCTGTAGCAAGAACTAATTTATATCTTTGTGGGGACCTACCACTATACAGAAAGGGGCTTTGGGCATAGGTGACATTCTATACACATTGGTTGAATTAATCTGTGGTTTTTGACAAGGGAAATTCAAGAAATATAGAGTAAATTTCCCCTTGAAATGTACAAAAGGGATTTAGGAACTAAAGAAATCTCTTCAAAGCTGCCCTCAAAGTTGGTCAAGTTAGTTCAAATAAATGTGTTACAGTGATGGAGAAAGGAACCTGAGAGGGCCCCCAGAAGAAATGCCTTGTCCTTAGCGGCTCACGGTAAAATGAGAAGGTCGGATTAGATCAGTGTTTCCCAAAGGACTTTCCTCAGAACCTGAGTGCCTCCCAACGCCTCACAAAGCAGAGCTGCCTGGTCAAGCAACTTGAAAGTCCTCCACACTCCACTTCATTCTTGGCGATTTGCAAAGCACATTTTGCTACGAAAATCTCTGCAAGCTTTTAAACTGATTCTTCTCAAACTCACACGCCCACTTTGTCCAGGGAAAGCCCCAGACTAGCTTTGTGACCATAGCCTGGAGACAGTCCCCCTTCCCCTTCATCTGTCCCCAGGGGGCTAGGTAGGGGATGAATACACTTTCCTGATTTTAAAGGGCGGTTCACCCCTTTGTGTTACGGTGGCACTTCTCCGCAGTGTGGTTCACAATGAAGGGGAGGCCTGTTTGCTGAGGTGTCTCTCAGCCTTCTCTGAGCCTCTAGGGGAAAGGCATCTCACTGTGAATTCCTGGCATGTAACTGGAGCAACTGATCTATCTTTCCTTCCCCTTGAGACTTCCTGGCTCTCAAAAAGGTGTCAGCCGCCATCTTCATAGAGATGAAGATGGGCGCTGCCTCAGCTAGACCAGCATTGTCTACAAAAAGAACTGGAGGGGGAGGGGTGTCGAGTGAGCTTTGCAGATTCACGAAGCACGTTAGCATATTAAAGACCCTGAGGTTCCACAGAAAAGAAAACTATTCAACTTTAACCTAGCATTTCCGTATCTTATCTGTCCATGGTCAAGTAAGGTCTTTGGCAAAACACCTATTAACAGATCAAGGACACGAATATTCCATGAAACACTTTAGATCTCTGGGGTCCCTTCCAGCTACATTATTCTATAATTTCCCTTTTTACTTGTGAGGCATTAAAAGATTAATATCTCTCGGGCTTCCCTGTATGAACTTATCAGAAGGTGCCAAGGGGAACAGGCTGAACTGCCCAATTAAAAAAAAAATTCCCTTGAGAGATTTTGAGACTTAAAATGAATTAAATATATTTATAGATTTGTTTTTATATGTTCCGTTCTTCCATACACCTCCCCGCACACCACCACCCCTGACCCACTGCTAGCAGGAAAGACTGGCACGCATATTTGGCCTGTGGTGATTACACACACCTGTTCAGTCAGGGTCCACGTCTGTGCACACGGGGAGTGCTAAAAATAGGCTGTTGACTCACTGATGCTAAGAACAGAAGAAATACCAAAAGTACAGGACAAGAGGCAGAAAAACAGGTAGAAAATCTCCAGGGTGGACATCTTGGATGTACTCATTTTAAATCTGCCCCAACAGCTTCTGGTGATGGGGAAAGTCAATTACATATTTCTTTTAAAACACACTGCTTTCCACCAAGCCTCTGTTCCCTAGCAAAGGAAATACAGATCATAATTCCAACAGAACTTGCTGCTTCTCCAGCCCCCTCCCTAGAAGGCCACTGAGTGAACGTTCAAGGGATATAATGTGGGAAACAGAGGCAGAAGAAAAGTTGTTCAATTTCCTTACTATCTAGAGCCACTGACAAGTCCTTGAAACAGACAGAGTGACATTCCTCTAGGGACTCAACTGCCTCCACCTTAATACTATGCTAAGGGCAAAAGGCAATCCTAGCCTGGCTGCCTCTCCCACCCCAACCAGGATCCTATTTATTTTAACATATAAAAATCCCTGTGGAAACTTCCTTTATCTCTAAACCCTCCAAGAAAAGTGCTGGCAATCATCCCCAAGCATATGGGGATATATATACCTGAAGGGTCTCACGACTAAGGTTGTATTAGATGGCAATAAATGACCTTTTCCCAACAGCTACTGCCTCAAGGTCCTGGAAACATTGCTTCCAAAAATTCCTCCTCCCAACTTGCAAGTATATAATGGACCACTCCTCACAGCCCCCGGGGGCAGTGACTCTTCCTACCCACGGGTCCTGTCCCCATGCTTTAGTAAACCACCATTTTGTACCAAAGACATCTCAAGAATTCTTTCTTGGCCGTGGGCTCGGGACTCCACCCCACTGAACCTCACCTATATCCAAAATTTCACCAGATGGACGAAGGCATGTCACAGGTGTATCTTGCAAACATCTGGGCACTGCTTTCTATGTTCTTGTATGTCAGGCTTCAAAACTCTGTCTCCCATCTTCATCAGTGACTGCCTGTGTGGCCTTGATGACATGTTGCTTTCCCTCCCTAAACCTCAGTTTCTGCATCTGGAAAATGAATATAATGCTACCTACCTCCCATGGTCCATGATCATAAGAGAGATAATAACGGCAAATTGCTTCGCACGGAGCCTAGAACAGAATTAGTAATAGTAGTAAATTATTATAAATTATTATTATTAAATATTAACATTAAATAATTATTGAAATAGTACCAAAATAATTCCTATTACTATAATAATAATTCTGAATCTTTATATCAGACAGTATTGTCTTTGATGGCAGCCATAGATTATGGTTAATTAACTTTTTTCAGCCCAATATCCAGTATGACATCGTTTGCAAAGTACTGAACTCCTAGTAAAGACGTATCTCACTCACCCATGTGTCAGGAACCACTGTCCCCAACAATTCTACATGCTCTGCCCATGGAGATCAGTTTTCTCCGTGAGATTCCTCCAGTCTTTAGTTCATTCCCTTAGAGCACATCTACAGAGGGCACACTGATTTGAAAATTAACTCAAGCAAATAGAGAAGCAATGCACACACAGCTGCCTTCTAACCTGGGGTCTTCTGGACACAACTTTTTAACTCCAAAGTAATGCTGATGATCAGGGTTTCTTGGATTAAAATAGAGTGATCAATTTCAACCGGAAAACCAGGGGAACGTTCATTGTTCACCGTTTTCCTCCCTCTTGTTTCTAATGTTTCCTTGGAAGCCAGGAAAGGGTCACTTCTCATTTCTCATGGAATTGATTTTTCCAACTTTCAGCAGGAGCTGAAATCAACCTGGGTTTCTTTTTTCCCAATAGCAGTTGTCTTCGTGTATCTTGGTGCCCCAAGGAGTCTGACTTAGGTGGAGACATCGTTAGTGAGAATAGCTCAGAGATAAACAATAACCCTTCACCATTAACCCTACTGGGGAACCAACATAGCATGTTACTCCCTACACTCCATCCAAACTTTGGACAGATATTAATTCTTGGGATTCAAGAATGAGGAGATGGAATTTCTGAGAATTCTCAGGTTTCCAGGATCCAGGTCATTCCATAAGTTTCATAACACTTTACTTAGATGCTTTTGAAAAATAAGTAGCCACAGGGCGCCTGGGTGGCTCAGTCGGTTACGCAGCCCACTCTTGATTTCCGCTCAGGTTCAGCGGGAGTCTGTCTGGGATTTTCCCTCTCCTTCTGCCCCTCCCCCCGCTCGCACACACATGCACTCTCTCACGAGTGCTCTCTCTCTCTCTAATAAGTAAATCTTAAAAAAAAAAAGAAAGAAAGAAAGAAAAAGAAGTAGCCATAATAATAAGCATAGAAACACTTTTCTATAATAGGATTATATGAAAAAGGTTCTGTGGTCTTCTTTTTCAAAAATGATTTCACAGCTAGTACATGGCTTATCATAGACTGTGACAAGATTATAAAACTCAGTGGGGCGCCTGGGTGGCTCAGTGGATTAAGCCTCTGCCTTTGGCTCAGGTCATGAACTCAAGGTCCTGGGATCAAGCCCCACATCAGGCTCTCTGCTCAGCAGGGAACCTGCTTCCCCCCTCTCTCTGGCTGCCTCTCTGCCTACTTGTGATCTCTCTCTCTCTCTCTCTGTCAAATAAATAAATAAAATATTTTTTAAAAAAAGATTATAAAACTCAGTAACATAAAAATGGTCTCTACCTAATACAAGCACAGGATAATAGAAAACATTCAAAAGAAATGAATAAAATAGAAGCTAAATAAACATCGTTTAGAAATTAGAAAGTAATACCAAAATAGTTAAATGTTATCATTCTTTAAATGACAGTTTAGTCCCACAAATCATCAACTGTTCTCTCCAGTAGAATCCAAATAATGTAAAAATTGGATCTCCTGGCAAGGTTAAGAGCACTACAGAAAGGCAAATGTCAGAACAGTCAACTTAAGGACATATTTTGCTTCCAAAAGCTGGTGTTTCTTAGAACACCATGCATGTAAAAAGTACTAGCACATAAGCTTTTTAATGTTTAGCCCCAAGACTGAATCCCTATCCACAAGGCTCTGAACATCCACTTAGAGCAACAGATACAAGAAAGTCCCACTGACAATTCTCTCCTAGGGCTTCTGTCCCTAGCCCAGAAATGTCAACCTTGACCTTTGACTCCATGCATCGATGTTTCCTGCTCTTGCTTTCAACTTGAAGTCAGTGGACTTCAAACCAGTAAGGTCTCTGTATGAACTATTAGGCTTTAATTCTCCTAAGAGAATTATAACACTGTGCCAATTTTCCTGATTTTTCAACTGATTTTACTCAGAATCCAGAATACAGGAGTCCATATCAATTTCTCAAATAATGCCAAGAAGGAATTCTCAAATGGAACCACTTTCTCTTTGTTCCTTTTCAGAAGAAATCCTCAACAAAGAGCTTTCCTTCTCATCTCCACATTTTCTCCGCTCACTTATGGTTGTCTCCTCTTTAGGTGACCCGCTCACAATTTCCCCTGGGAAGAGCCCCAGTACTGCCGGATGGGCTCTCCATTGCATTCCTGACCAAATAAAGGGGGTTGGCCCAGGGAGGGATATCCGGCCCAACTGGACTCTCTCACTGTCTCTGAAATTTGAAGAGTGGACTCCAGACATAGAGAGACTGGGGGGAGGGGGGGTGTCACTGTGATTTGGCCATGTTGATAACGTATGAGGGAAGGACTGAACCCAGAGCTACCTGGGGCTCATGTCCCAGGAGCTGCCCTGAACCTCTCATTTTCCAGTCATGGGATCGATACTTATGATGCCTCAATATTCTTCATTAAATCCTCCCATGGTTTAAGCTAGCCAGAATTAGTTTCTGTTGCTTTCAATCAAAAGAACCTTAGCTAAAATGTCATTATTCCCTGGTCCAGTTCCTCGAATTTTCCAGGAACAGGAGGAAAAATGCCTTCCTGACTTAAAAAAGTGACCCCATGGGGTCTGTGCCCACATTGTGAACAGTGTGCATGTTTATGGCCAGATCATGGCTGCCTTGGGGGGCACTGGTAACATGGGCCCTGCACTGAGTAAACGAGAGCTACCAGCAAAGTGGCATTTCTTTATGATAACCAAATTCCTGGTAAGTTACTTAGGAATGTTTTAATTTTTATATTTTATGTGCGTTATGCAGTCGTATGGTCCAAAATTCCAAAAATAAGACGATGCAGTGAAACGTTTTCCATCCCTGCCCCTGCTTAACTCTCTGGAGGCAACCAAACGTTTCCAGATTTTCTATTATCTTTAAAGAAGATCCTCTGTACAGAAGAACAAGATCGTGTGTGTGTGCGTGTCACCCATTTGAAGCTCACAGAAACTCTTTCAAAGACTCTTTGCAAAGGGAAACCTGGAGGGCTCAGTTAGCTAGGCAGCCAGCTCTTGATTTCGGCTCAGGTCATGATCTCGGGGTCCTGAGATCAAGCCCCGTGTCCAGCTCCATGCTCAGGATGGAGGCTCCTAGACTTTCTCTCTCTCTCCTCCTCCCTCTGCCCCTCCCACAACTCAAGTTCGCAGGCTCCCTCTCTAAAATAAGTAAATAAATAAATCTTTTTTAAAAATGGCTCTTTAAAAAGATATCATTATTACTTCTATTTTACAAATTGAGGTTTGGAGAGATTAAGTGAAATGCCCAAGGTTACACAGCTAGCGAACAGCACAACTCTGATTCAATTCTAACCACTACATATATTGTCCCAAACACTAGAAAAAGTGGATGAAGAATTGATCTCCTAAATGAAAGGCACTGAAGAAGTAATCATTCACATGCCAGGCTCACTTGGAAAGCTAAGTTGCCCTAAACTCTCTCTCCGTGTCATGAAATTCCAACATTTCAGATTTTTCACTTGGGATCTTAGAAAGGTCTGCTCTTATCCAAGAGCTCCTGAATTAAAATAAAAACAGAATTCTTGGAAGGCTAAACATATGCCAACAACCAGGAAACTTGCCAACAGTACACACACACACACACATACACCTTCCTAAAGGCAAGGCACTGAAGCTGAGGGTCAGATTGAGCGAGCAGGGGGCATCCTTGAGAAATAGTGACAAGAAACTGAAAGGCCAGATAGGATGTGACAAAGAAAACCTACCTGGGGGGCTTTCCCTTGAACCTCCCTAACTTTGTTCTACTAAGTTCAACTCCTGACAAGAAGACCAGCCCATGTGAGTTGTTTTTAATATGACGATGACTGCTGATTTGGTCCCTTCCTCCAACAGGCATCCGGCTTTTCTTTGGACACATGTGGCCAGCCAGACTGTAGGCGGTTAATTCTCCCATATGGGAACCTGAAGGTTCTGAGTTTGCCAGGATTTCCCGTGATAACACCTGCCAGCCTGTACCCTGAGTCTGGGCAGTCCTGCCCCCCCTCATTCCACTCCCACCCTCCCTGGGTCTCAAGCTCTCCATATAACCCAGCCTTGAATACAGCAACCTCCAAGAGAGTCCCTGAAATCCACAGGCAAGAAAACCCATATGTGAACTCAGAAACGAGTCAAATTGTGTTTTCTGTCTAAAAAGGATGTTAAGAGCTTTGTTCAGGTGACATCAGAGCCAACCCAATGAACTGACGCAAAGCTGATTTGGACAAACAGAAATTACAAATGGAGGGAAAAGAGAGGTCAGGCCTTACCTTGGAAAGTGCTGGTGATTGGCTCAATATGGTATAAAATATTTGTTTCTGAGGCAACATTTGGCTGATAATCTGGATATTCTATGTCCAACCAGAAAAAGCAGTCATCATTTGGGGGGTGGGGCCTGCATGGCCACATGAGTCTTAGCACGGAGCTATCTATAATTGCAAGGGAAGGCAACATTTTCATCGAGAGTGACTGCCTATGTCTTGGCTGGTTATTGTAAAACCAAAAGCTTCTAAATAAAGTGTTGCAGTCCATAACCACCTCTTTCTCCATCTTTCCCATCCTCCCATAGAGTTTCTGCTGCACAAAGAACCCCCGTTAACAGTACTTTATACTAAAAACTTGCCTCCTTGAGGAAGAGTCTCCGGAAACAGAAGACACAGCTCAGGGAGGCTTTTCCTACTAAAAGCGCTGCTTTCCTTTAAGCTGAAAAAGCTCACAACCAGCTCCTAATGAAAAACATCTGAAACCCCAGGTCTTCCCACAAGCAAGACTATGCTTATGTCCCCCGCTTGCTCCACTCTGTATGCAATCCACAGCTCACTTGCAAGAAACAGAGCCCGCCAGGAGAGCAACAATCCACCAGACCCTGATTTAGCAAGGCATTTCCATATCATACCCCCAGCCAGCTGGAAATCCTCCACTGCTTTTGTGCACAATCTAACGCATCTTGCTGAATTTCCTGATTTAAAAGTCTAATTCATTTCACCAAACATGTGACAGAAGGAAACCAAGTATACCAGCCCTCTCTCCTGCCAGACTGCCCCAGACCAAGGCTCCCGCATTTTCCTTCTGTAAAAAAAAATGGTGCAAATATGTTATGTGGGAGGGGTCAGGTCCTGTGGTCACCCCCTTACCAGGACCACAGAACCCTGACTGTTAACACGGAGGGAAAAACAAGTTTATCAATGACCTCCACCACTGAGCTCACTCCTCTTGGGGGGGGCGAGAGGGGTGGGGGGTGTGTAATGTCTTATATTCATATTAAATAAGCACTGCAGAATACAAAGTTTAAAAACGTGACTCACTTTCTCTAAAAGGTGGGCTACATGGAGATCCAATGTTTACACGGCAGAACCCTCTCAGGGCTGGGGTCATGAAGCTCAGCTGTCCCTCGGAGTTCTGGAAAGAGGGAGAAGGTAAACAGGACTGCCAGGGGTCAATGATTTAGGGAAAGAGCCCATGAGAGAAAAAGAAGTACATCCATTCACTAATTATAAAAGTAATACACATATACATGCAACTATCCTAAAATACATGCACATATACAAATTTATTTTTAAAGTATGGCTTAAAAAATGGAACATGTGGAATCAGCCCATAATGGCCTCTCTGGCTCATCATCAAAGCACATCTTCTTTTCTCCTTTCCTTGTACCTTTCTGGGCTCCCTCCCCCCTTTTTTCTTTGGTTTTTGTTTTGTTTTTTTTTACTTCTTTTATTTATTTTTTTTCTCTTTTTAAAAGCAGGCTCCCTGCTGAGCAGAGAGCCCCATGCGGACCATGTGGACTGATCTCAGGGTCTTGGGATGGTGACCTGAGCCAAAGACAGAGGCTCAACCCACTGAGCCACCCAGGCGCCCTGACTTCTTTTATTTTTTTAAAGATTTTATTTATTTGAGAGAGAGAGAGAGAGAGAGAGAGAGCACAAGCAGGGGAAGGACAGAGGGAGAAGCAGAATGCCCATTGAGAAGGGATCCGACTCCAGGGCTCCATCCCAGGACCCCGGAATCATGGCCTGAGCCGAAGGCAGATGCTCAACTCACTGAGCCACCCCGGTGCCTCTTTACTTCTTTTATATAAAAATGATCACTCACTTTCTGCCATTTGTGGTCCCTTCCCCCATTGCTCGTAAGTTGTCTCTTTGTATCACTGGCTGGCCCCCAGCTTCCCTCTCAGAAGGGCATGTCGAGAAGGTACCACCACATTACCCATACTGCTTTATTTAATTTTTGTTTTTTAAAGATTTTATTTATTTGTCAGAGAGAGAGAATGAGCGAGCACAGGCAGAGGCAGAGGGAGAAGCAGGCTCCCTGGCGAGCAAGGAGCCCGATGCGGGACTCGATCCCATGACGCCGGGATCATGACCTGAGCCGAAGGCAGCTGCCTAACCAACTGAGCCACCCAGGCATCCCTTTATTTAATTTTTTAATCACATCAAAGAGAAATCTCAGGATTGCAAACTGGGAGGAGTCAGAGCTGCCTCCATGGAGTCCCAGTACGAAGGGAGTATCATACAAAGAAACTTTATTTTAGTCATCAAAAGGAATAGGCGTTTTGGTATCAAATGAGCCTCTGAATGCACGGAGGGTACTGATGGCAAGTGCACACGAGGAAGATGGTCCAACAGCACCACTTACAGTAAAGAGCCGTTCGGTGCAAGGAAACCAGTCCCCGTCGGTAATGGAAAGCAAGCTGGGGACCCGGCTCACCAGAAAAACTGACCTCCTCCCTCCCCCTCTCCCCCCTTCTCTGCAGGAAGACTATGCTGGTGACAGGAAACCACTGCAATTAGTTTGTCATCACTTGAAGGGAACACACAGATGCCAGCAAATCCGGCAGAGGAAATGTTAATATCAGGTTCTGCCGAACAAGGAACGGCTCCTAATTGAGAAGACTGATTTTCATCAAGAGGCTCTGGGTGCCTGGAAAGACAGAGCAGAGAACCCTGCATTCCATCTGGTGTTTATAAATAAAGCATTTCTTCCTTTCTAATCAAGGCTGTCCCTGAAACTCAAACAAATCCAGACCTGGGGAACCGTCTCTTCCAGTTTATAACTGACTTGTTTTCAGGGTTTCCAGGTCAAAAAGAAATACAGCACAATGATGCTTTCTCCCTGGGGATCATACACAAATTCACCCAGTCTGTTTCTTTTCCACATGGAGCAGTGAAGCCATCAGATTTCTGTCCTCCCTTTGGCTCCTTTTTGGTTAAAGTAAGATAAATCTTAGACCTCTATCTCCAGATGGCAGTTTACAGGCGAGGGAGGCTTGGCAAGGGAGGCTTGCCTGGAGAAGTCCTCTCCATGCCTCTGTATGCAAGCGAGCCAGAATGGAGAGGCGTAAGCCAGTATGACTGCATTTGAATTCCCCAAACCCTACAACTAAAAATGGAGGATTTTTCTTTTTCTAGATGGGTGTTGGTGATAGAGGGGGTGCTTATGTCACTCTTTTTATTGCTATATTATTTAAATTCATCCGACATTGACTCTACCTTCACTTTGCTTGGATAGACCCAATTCAGGGCACATTTTTTTTTTTAAATATTTATTTGTCAGAGAGAGAGGAAGAGAGAGCGAGTGAGCACAGGCAGACAGAGTGGCAGGCAGAGGCAGAGGGAGAAGCAGGCTCCCTGCCGAGCAAAGGAGCCCGATGTGGGACTCGATCCCATGACGCTGGGATCATGACCCGAGCTGAAGGCAGCCGCTTAACCAACTGAGCCACCCAGGCGTCTCAGGGCACATTTTCAACAGCTTTAACACCCTCAGACCAAAGAGAAGAATCGGCATTATGGATAAGTTCAAATAAAGTCTTTTTTTAATCGCTTTTTTAACACACCCCCTCCTTCAGATGCTATAATCAGGTAGGATCATAAACCTTGACAACAAAGACATTTTTAGAAAATGCTATTCTTACAAATCAGCGTCTAACTACACTTTAATAAGCCCTCAGCTCTTCCCCTCTGTGTTTCCCATTAGACACCCCTCCTCCAATTTAAAATCATAGATACCGAAATGTTATGCCTAAAGAGGACGTGGTGACTGTCCAATCCCGTTATTTCACGAGGGAGGACACTGAAGCCCAGAGGAGGCTGAGTCATTTGTTCCCAAAATGTTAAATAAATAAAACAGAAAATGACCAGTTGACAAGTCCCACACAGGCTCAGGCGCAGAGGCCGAGGGCCACGAGGTATGGCTGAATGATGCTGGATTCCTTCCCACATCATTGAGGAACCTTAGAAATTTTATTTTGAGTCAGAGTCAGTGACTTTCAGATTCACTGAGCTGTGTCCTAATGGTTGTCACAGACATCCTTATAACGTAACTACACAAAGACCATTCAGTCTGCCCAAAAAATCATCCCAGGCATGGGAACCAGGCTCCTTTCCCTATGTCTGGTAAACGTGGCTGATCCATTAGAATTTAACAGAATTGAGACTTTGGACTTTCCTTTATTGTGATTTACGCATGAATGAATTATTGTGTTAGGACAGCTTTGCTGTTAGTGAGCAAGACTTTTTTTTCATATTTTCTGATGAACTATTAAATTAAAAAGTGTGTATTAGTTTATTTCATGACCTCTTGCCCTCCTATAATTTCTTATAGACATAAATGATTTCTCTCTCTCCAGTAACCAAAAGAGTATCCAGTGCAAAGGAAGCACTCAATAAATATTTTTTTAATAATGAGTCCCTCACTGCTGAGGGCAGTATGAGTGCTGCAGGATACCTACCCCTCAAATGATCTAACATATAATCTCATTCTGCCACTCAAAATCAAGGGCTTTTTTTTTTTTTTTAGCTTCCATAGGTCTTTCTGTATCTGCTTTCTCACCATCTCTCAAACTTGAGTCCTCATCCTACCTTCATTAATTTTGTCTGTCAAGGACCTCTACTATTATTTATTTAGATGGCCTCAGTTTCTAAGTGCAGGTAACATGTCTCTTAAAAGGTAGCTTTAGGGCCCCTGGGTGGCTCAGTCGTTATGCGTCTGCCTTCAGCTCAGGTCATGATCCCAGAATCCTCAACAGGGAGTCTGGTTCTCCCTCTGACCCTCACCCCACTTGTATTCTTTCTCTCTCTCAAATAAATAGAATCTTTTTTTTTTAAGATTTTATTTATTTATTTGACAGAGATCACAAGTAGGCAGAGAGGCAGGCAGAGAGAGAGGGGGAAGCAGGCTCCCCACTGAGCAGAGAGCCTGATGTGGGGCTCGATCCCAAGACCCTGAGATCATGACCAGAGCCGAAGGCAGAGGCTTTAACTCACTGAGCCGCCCAGGAGCCCCTCAAATAAATAAAATCTTTAAAAGAATAAAATAAAATGTAGCTTTGTAGCTACTATATATATTGAAGGCCAGTGTCACTTGCCCTAAGTACTCATAACAAACTCACAGCTATTAAAAATGTTAAATGTTTCTCCACACTCTCTAAATTCATGGGGCACGTGCTTCACGCATACTTGGGAAACAACTCTGTGTTACTCATTCAGTGTTCTCAACCTCCCTATGAAGGAGGGAAGGAGGACAGACTTTGGCCTGGAGAACTGAAGTGGCAGTCCAAGCAAGATGGGAGCCAGAGAAATGTAAGCCATGACCAGGAATCCAGGTACAGAAGGGCCGACGGTAGCAACTCCATCTTTGGCCCGCCATCTTGGTCATGTCCTCTCTTGGGTTACTTGCTCTGGGCCCCTGGGTGATCAATACATGTACCTTGGAACTGCCCACCAAGGCTGGGATGGGGGAGTCTTGCTCTGGCCCTCTGTAAGTGTATTAAAAATAACAGTCTTTCTTCTTCCTGACACACAGATGGTTTCACAAGATCTAATGAAAGGTTAACTGTCAATTAGGTGCATGTGAACCCTTTGATCTCACAGCATCGCCTTTCTGCATGCCCCCCACCCTATAAAACCTGTGGACTAAGGTCCAGACTTTGCGGAGAACAGCTGCCTAGCTCTGGGCTGTCACTTGCATGATCCCTCCCCCACCCCCATCAGTAAGTTATCCTGAATAAAACTCTGTGTATCTTGTATGGAGTCGCCTGCTTTGTCTGCCAGTCCCAAAGTGCCTTCTCAGTGAGAAAACAGTCCCTCCTCCTCCACCTTCTAACCCCAGATCTACTAAGCCTCAGTTAACACTTTTTCCTCTGCACCCCATGTCCCTGTGTCTCCAAGTGTGCTTGGTGATCCAGAAGCAGCAATGTGCCTCGGAGGCTTGTAAAAAGGGCAGAAGCTCAGGTCCCATCCCATTACTCAATCCAAACTTGGAGGACAACCTGGTCTCCATTGATTCAAGGGAACAGTCAGGGTTTGAGAAGCCCTGGTCTAGATCAATGGTTCTCTAACCTGACAGCATATTAGAATCACGTGGAAAAACAAAAAAATAAAAATAAAAATAAAAATAAATACTGATGTCTGGGCCCTACCTCTTAGAGATGCCGATGTAAGAGTCTACGGTTTGGCCTGGGAGTTTTTAAAAACGCCTCAGCTTGTAAGAAGCTGGCAGGTCAGAGGAAAGTCTGCTCAGCCAACTCTGAGGCACAAGCTTTAACTGCCTGGGGAACACCGGGAGGGCTAGTGAAACCACAGATGGTCTGGCCCTACCCCAGGGTTCGAAGAGCTTCCCGTAGGGCCTGAAAACTTGCATTTCTAAGGAGTTCCGTGCTGGTGCTGTTGGTCCTTTTGAGAATCCCTGCTAGCAAGATGGGCTCTACAAGATCAAACCTCAAACTCGTTCCAAGAACTGTTCTAGGCCAACAGACAAGATGCAGCTGAAACAAGCATCTTAAGGCGGAGGGTTGGGGAGGGGGGGCGGGCGGAGGGGCCTGAGTCCTAAAATATTTAAGGTATTCCATCCGTGCTCTCGTATATTCTTATTTTTCTTGCTGTAAAAATGCCGTGACGTAGTTCCCAGCTTGCTTGTTTTCATCCTCAAAAAACAACTTCTCCACCAGAACGCGGTCCAAACATAAGTCGTAAAAATATCCTGGGAGACAGCCCCTGAAAAAGCAGGAGTAGGGCTCAGGGTTCCAGGGCTCGAGCGGCAGAGGTGGGGGAGGGGGCAAGTGGGCCCGTCCCCGGCTTGCACCGGGAGCGCCCCCTGGAGTTCTGACGGAGGAGGCGCCTGCTTCGGACCCTGGCCTGAAACAATGTTCCTTTTGGGTTTGCTTTACGTTCCGGAGGCCATCCCAACCCGCCCTGAGGAGTCCCCAGAACCCGTTACCACTAGAACACGTCTGCCTGAAATTTCTTTTCCTTTGCATCCGGCCGATGATACGGCCACAAGGAGAAGACCAACGACTCCAAGACTTCCGTTAAAATCAGGGTTAAGGGGCACCTGGGTGGCTCAGTGGGTTGAGCCTCTGCCTTCGGCTCAGGTCATGGTCTCAGGGTCCTGGGATCGAGCCCCGCATCGGGCTCTCTGCTCAGCGGGGAGCCTGCTTTCCCCTCTTTCCCTGCCTGCTTCTCTGCCTACTTGTAATCTCTGTCTATCAAATAAATAAATAACATCAAATAAATAAATAACATCTTTAAAAAAATAAAATCAGGGTAAATTCACAGCACACTATCCTTATCAGGCTGTGCAAAGCCCCTCTCTTGTTTTATTCTTCCCCTCTTATCTCTGACCCCCACACTCTACCTCTCAGGCAGCCTCTCTGTTAGATACATGTCTTTAAATGCGTGCATCTCTGTGGAAACCACTGCGCTACTGGGAGCGTGTACGTGGCTTGAAACGGCTTACTAGCATCATATGGAGTCTTTTTTCTTATCACTGCACTCAGCGTCGTGGTTTTAAGACCTGCTGATGTTGCTTTGTGCCCCCACCTAAGAAGCGCCCATCACACTTGGCTTACTGAGAAGTTGTCCTCACACATGCGTTTCTCACGCTGAAATCTGCCTGCTTTTGAGTAAGAGCATTGTGGACAAAGCAAGACTCTTTGCTGGAGTTAATCTGCCCCCAGATGCCTTTATCCTTCGTTTAGGGCTGTAACTAATTCCCTTCCGCCCCATGTGGCTGTGCTCATGAGCGGGCATCACAGGTGTCTTCTTTAAAAAGAAAAATATTTTGTATCTGGGTTTCCTGACCATACCGCACCCCCACCCCTGGTTTTTTGGGTTCTTTTTAAATGAAGTTTGCACTAAAAAAGCACAGAGATGAACTACTCCAAAAGAAGTCTATCACCTACGATTTATCCCGGCTTAAACAAGATCATTCCAGCCTACAGAAAAGGGTCTTGTTATTTTTTTTAAAATCTTGGATTACAGATTACAGATCAAAATGAAAAAACAGTCAAATTGCTTATCAGAGAACGTCCTGTTCTTGTTCTTCCTTACTCCTGCTGCGGATGTAAGTAATAAGTCCAAAACCAAATTCTCCCTCCCAAAACGGAAACTCCCACTAACATCCAGGAGGAGGGAATTTGGCTCGTGTAATAGCACTTAATTAAAATGTATAATTTCCACATGTACATGAGAGATAAAAAGAATGCTTCCTCGGGCCTGTTTCCAGCCCAAACTTTCAAAATATGTGAAATCCTATTTATTTATCAACTGTACCCCCGTGAAGTGGTAAATATAAGATACCAACATTTAAAGTGTAAGCAATATTTGCCTCAGGATTCTGGAATGGGCCCTTTGCAAATCTGAAGCAATAAAATATTAAAAATAAGTACCATGTGTTTATAATGTTTCAGGCACTGTACTAAAGGTTACTCATGCATTTTCCCATTTAATCCTCATAAACCTATGACAAATTCTTTCTAATCCCTGCTTTAAAGATGAAGTCTCAGAGATGAAAGCAAAAGAAAACTTTAATCCCATTATGCAAGATTAGCTCATTCCCCTCAAGCCAAACAGGACACTTCTCCCTCCTAAGACATACTCTCTGACTCCCTCCACTGTCCAGCCTCCCTCTTCTCTTGGACGCCTAGACGCCGACTCTGGCCAACATCTGGAATTCTCTGTTTGTGCCCACCGGCTCCGTGTTTTCTCCTCCTTTCCCTCAACCCCTTGCTGTCTGGTGCCTGATAGCAGGGACCATGGCCAACGCAAACTTTGAAACTCCTAGAACCCTCCTTTAAATCCTGTCCTGCCTTGACTTCTCTGGGACCAGATGCTCTCACTCTCTTCTGTCTCTTCTCTCATCTTCTCGGGCTGTCCTCTTCCTTGACTGTCCTCAGACATCCAGGCAAATCATGGCTCCTGCCTCAGTTTCTTTCCTCCGTTGCAACTGGTGTCCCATGAGCCCCCTGGTCCCCAGACTGGAGCCCATGTCTGGGGTAGGTGCCCTCCCCATCCACAGACCCCCAGCTCCTGCCACGAGTGGTATCACAGGAGCCTGCCCAGTCCTCAAACTCTGTCCCCCCCAGGACTTTCCAATGTTGGCTACTTGTCAGCTGTGCGAGCCTGAGCCTCGGTTTCCTCCTGTATAAAGCCAGGAGCACGAACCAGATTTCTCTCGAGTGTTCCTTCCGGGTGTGCCATGCTTGTGCTCCTCTCCACAAGCAGAACAGACTCAAAACTCTTCAGGCTGGCATTCAGTGCCACCTCCCACCATGGCCTCAGGCTTCTGTCTGCCTCCTCACCTCATGTAATCCCCCCAGGTCTCTCAGCCTGACCCGGACCTGGAGCTGTTTCCACGAGGAACGCCCCCTCCTTGATCTCCAACATCTGCCTGCTGGAGTTCGGGGTCTGCTCCAGAACTCTTCCATCCTCTGAGCCCCTTTCCCAGTTAGAAACCTTTCCCTTCCCACCACACACGAGCGCTGTATCATAGGGCTTGTGACGGTCTACGGGGGG
>PISX010030685.1:0-18410 GCA_004024625.1 Mellivora capensis | reverse complement strand
ACCTCCACGCTGTTTTCCAGAGCGGTTGCACCAGCTTGCATTCCCACCAACAGTGTAGGAGGGTTCCCCTTTCTCCACATCCTCGCCAGCATCTGTCATTTCCTGACTTGTTAATTTTAGCCATTCTGACTGGTGTGATCACCTCATTTATATTTATTAAAATTGTTATGCGTATGTGTATAAATATATATTATGTAAATGTACGTATATACACACGAGTGTGTGGGTAGAAAAACAATTGGAAAGATAATCACCAAACTACCCAAAGAGTTTCATTTGTAGATGAGACTGGCTGAGAGAGAAGTTTCCCCATTTTCCTTTAAAGACTTCTACATGGTCATTCCATACTGAGAATTCATATGTTACTTAGCAAATAAAAATAAACCAGTAATTAATTAAAAATTAGGTTCCCTTTAATTTCACCATTTTATAATTTGTTATAGGTTTGTTTTCTTAACTTTTTTTGTCAGCATAACATTGATATATATTCAGTTCAAAGTACTACAACAAAAACAGAACCCCCAGGGCACCTGGGTAGCTCAGTGGGTTAAGCCTCTTCCTTCAGCTCAGGTTGTAATCTTGGGGTCCTGGGATGGAGCCCTGCATTGGGCTCCCTGCTCAGCGGGGAGCCTGCTTCCCCCTCTCTCTCTGCCTGCCTCTCTACCTACTTGTGATCTCTGTCAAATAAATAAATAAAATCTTTAAAAAAAAACCAACAAAGCAAAAACAGAACCCACAAGTCCCCAGTAATCTCATAACTCAGATAAACACTATTTACATTTTGGTAAAAAGAGAAAAGGAGGGAGAAAGAGTGCTATGTTGACATCATACAAATATGTAACCAAATTTATATACTATAAACATGGAGCTTTGTACCTGATTTTTTTTTCATTTAGCATTAATTGTATTGAGAGCTTTTTCCTATGTCATCCTTTACAGAAACATGACATTTAATGAAAGTGTGACACTCCCCGATATGGATATACCCTGTAGACATTTAGGTTGCTTTCAGCATTCTCATTGTTAGATATAAGGCAGCACTAACTATTCTTTGAATATATGTATCAGTATTTCTGATTATGAAATACCTACATATGGATTCACTGGAGGAGAGGCTGTATGCTCTTAACACCTGAGTGTACTGCCAAGGATAGGCCAATTTATACTCCCACCAGCAGGATATAAAAGTTCTCATTTCATCCTAATTTTGCCATCACTGTTCATTAGTATTTGTGTTTGTTTATTAGTATTTTTTAACCTTACAAATTTGATGGTCGTGGTGGGGTAGTTGTCTAATTGGTTTTTCAGTTTGCATTTTTTCTCAGTGTATATATTTGGTTACCAGGTATGAAATATTTGTGTATGGGGTTTTGATTTTTTTAATTTATCCCCTTAGATTCTCCATTGAGGTATTTACTCTTTCATCATATGGGCACGTGTACATGTATGTTGTTCTGTGAACGGAATACTGATTCACACACACACACACACACACACACACTCTGTTATGGATGCATACACAAAAACATATTTAAGACATTACTCTTGTAACTTTGTTGTATATGTTGCAAATATTTTTCTGAGCTCTGCCTTCATTTTATTTATATGCTTTTATGCAATAGAACATTTTTCTGTATTGGATCCATAAATCTTTCCTTTATGGTTTCTTCCTTTGATTTTATGTTTGTACTTCCATACCCTATCATATTTGTTTTTTGAAAAATTTATTTTTCCATGTTTCAGGTTGTTGGAAGGCTTAGAAGGAGACATGAGAAGCACAAGAAAATTCTATTTCTTGGCAGAATTCACTAAATACATCTTATTCCAAATAAAGCTGAAGAATATTAATAAAATAAGTGCACAGAATAGGAAAACCTGCCACCAAACTTCCTAGAAGAAATCAATCAGTGTTCAGTTTCTCTCTGCTGCTTCTGGAAGAAGTCAAGTTCAAGTGATACATTGTCATCTGACTAATCAGGTTAGAGTTCACTGGAAATACAAATAGAACCTGCCAGTCACAAGGTCTCACCCAGGGACAGAACCACTCACCATGAGGCACAGTCAGCAGAAATATAGCATCAATCACACACAACCTCCAGAGCAAAAATCACTGGTCGTGCCAAACCAGGGCACATGTTGAACTCCAGCAGTGTAATGTTTTCAATGTGACTAAGAGAAAAAAATTCACCAATTCCTCTGCTTTTTCCAAATACATTAAGACCAGTTAGACAAAGCTTTTTAAAAAAAGATTTCCTGCCTTTGATTTTTTTCAATTTTCTACAGAAAATCAGAACTATATAAAAAAGCTGACAGAATAATAGAATGAGCTTCCCCGATTCAATATTCTTATTATGCAAATTTAACAGTTACCAACTCATGGCCAATCTTCTTTTATCTATTCCTCTCCTCCCCCAACAACTCCCATCATCCCAATGATTTGGAAGCAAATCCCAAACACCCTACATTTCTTCTGTAACCATTTCAGGATGAGATAAGTTCTTTTAAGGACACTATTTCCATTTGGCGAATATAAAGCCTGATATGTTTCTTTTTTTTCCCTCTTAAACCAAGCATTTTATTATTATTTTTTAGCCTGATATGTTTCTATTTAAATCATTAGCTGCCACTGTATATGCCCAGAAGCACTGGGGTTTGATCCTCATATCCTTGTTTTTTGTGTGTTCCTCATTCTTGAACAGTCTGGTTGCTCCACTGAATCTGTTCTTGTTAAGGGCAAGGACTTTCTATTTGCTCAATTCAAGGGAAACTTTTCAGTATTTATTTGGCTTTCCTCCACATTTAACCCTACCATGCCCTCCCACTGCATTTTCCTCTTCCAAGACATGACTGTCATTCTCCTATGGTTCTCTCTGGCTCTGGTTCACTCTCAGTTTCTCCCAAGCTCTCTCTTTCTCTCTTTGCCTCTGCTTGTCTCTTGCTCCCTCCCTCTTTCTCTTTGTGACTTTTTCCTTTGGAGACTTTTATGATAGAAAAGATGCCAATGGGGTTGCCTGGGTGGCTCCATCAGCTAATGGGGCCAACTCCTGGTTTTAGCTCAGGTCCCGACTTCTTGGGTCCATGAGAATCAGCCTCATGCTAAGCTATGAGCTCAGCAGGGAGTCTGCTTGAGATTCTCATCCTCTGCCCTCCCCACACTCATGCAGGCATGCACAAGATTTCTCTCTCTCAATAAATAAATCTTAGGGGAAAAAAAAGATGCCACTATATTTAAGAAGAGAAGGTAAGCAAAGGGAGGACACTGTGTCTTACAAGTTCTCCCCTGGTCCTCTGATACTAGATGATGTTCACTCACAACTCATGACTCTGAAAAGCTTTTCAGGCATTTTTGCTGCTCCACATTGCCACCCACCAGCAACCAGCTGTGAATGACCAACCCAGCAAGGGCCAATTTCTTCTAAGCTTAAAAATAAAACTTCTTAAGAGCATTTCTCTCTCCTTTTTGCTATCTTTACAAATAATTTTCTTTTTAATGGCTGAAATACATTTCTGTTACAACTATACAAGACCAAAGTGGACTACATTTTATTTGAACCAGAAATGAAAAATATGTCAGGCAGGGACAGAGAGAAAATCAGTCTTACCTCATCAAAGACCTTGGAAACAACATGCTTGTCCAGAATGGGAACATAGGTGGGGATGTGAGGGACCGCTGTCATGGACAAGGCATCCATGACGGTGAGTTTCTTGGCAACCAAGCCATGGGTCTTGAGCCAGTCTTCTGAAGACATACTTGAAGAAATAAGAACACAGAATATGATGCTTTAAAACTTGTAATAAACAAAACCATAACAAAACTTCCCTGGTAAAATTGGGGTACTCACTCTTGGTCATGAACCTGCTTTCCTTCTCGACTCACTCTCCCTAATGACTTGCCATTTAGGTACTCATTTGTCAGCAGGATGCTTATTTCTGTGGAAGGAGAAATGACAGTTGTAAAATTTCCTAATATATGGGTTTTTTTAAGTCAAAATGCAAAAGGATCATACTTATCTCTCAGTTCCGTTGTGACTGATGATTAATAAATGGACCATATTTCAGAGAATCCTGACTGTCATAGGAGGTTCTCTGGCAAAATTCATTTGCAATTACACTAAAGACCAATACATAGATGAATATGGCTCTATCAGTGTTTTGCTTATCTACTTCATCCCATATCCACTGAGATCCCTCTCCATGGAAGAATGAGACATTCATTCTCTCATTCCCTAGAAAACACATTTTTAAAATGTTAAATTTGCAAATGCCATTAACCAATGATTGTTCGATGTTGCCCTCATTGGACTCCTCCAAATTATACAAGAGAACCTTGATCAACATTTTAGTTACTGAGAGTTTGCTCTGTGGTTCTTCCACTCTGTCTGGAAAACCAAAATCCCTACTAGATCCTGTTTAGTTATAGATACATATTTCAAATCAATGTTTCAGATTTTTTAATATATATCCTTATATAAACTTGGACTTACAAATGAAAAGAAATATTAGCTAGTTGAATTGGCAGCATCTAGAAGGAGGCGTGTTTGGGAGTGACTTGGTCAAACATCTAAGAAATCATACTCTACTCATCATAAGATAAGCCCTTTAAGAATCACGCATATAGCAGACCTAGGGACTATGACAGGTTAATTGAAACAGAGGAAAAGACATCATAATGATCAGCGCTAAAGAACAAGAGGTTAGATTCAGCTATGATGGAGTGTACACTTGTCACTCAGTCCCTCTTCCTACGTAGGAGATTGATTGTATGTATCTGTGTCATTAATTTGATTTACTAGTTATCAACAATTTGAAATATAGGGGAAAGTCCTACAGGAATTAAACTCTTAGAAATTTACTATTTTAAGAATAAAGTTTTTTTCTTATAATAAAATCTGAGTGGAAAAGTCATATTTTCCTCACAATTTAGCCCCCAAAAGGCTGACAATTGGAACCAGTTGTCGCCCCCTGTGAATGAAGGGAAGAAAATAAAAGCTGCTTCTTCTTCTTTCTTTTTTTTTTTTTTAAGATTTTACTTATTTATTTAACAGAGAGAGAGAGTGCGCACAAGTAGGGGTTGCAGTAGGCAGAGGGAGAAGCCCAATGTGGGGCTCAATCCCAGGACCTTGGGATCATGACCTGAGCCAAAGGCAGATGCTTAATTGACTGAACTACCCAGGCACCCCAGAAGGGAAAAAAATTAGCCAGCTGTGAAGTATTAGATTTTCAAGTTCAAAACATGCAGTAGCAGCGAGGACTACACTAACACCAGAGTAATGTGAGTCACTGATAAATTAAACATCCAGGCACAGTAATTGCAAATCTCAGCCTAAGAAAATCTAGTTCATTATAGCAGACAGAGATGATTTACAAGGAGTCCCTGAATAGGAAGCAATCCTAACCCACTTAAAAATGATTTGTTTCCCCCAAAATGTATCCATACCCAGGTTTTTAGGAGCAGACACACTGGGCAAAGGGAGGCTGGCCCGTGCTTCCTGATATAGAGAGACCCTCTCTGGCTTACCTCTGTCACTTGGAGTGTTCCAGCTGCTGGAAGGAGAAAGGCCGTTGGTCCTCTCACTGCAAGCTGAGCTCTTGAGGCTGGACATCCGGCTTCTGAGAAGGCTGGTTTTGGTTGATTCTGTTGGTAGCAAAGGGAAAGGGGTTAAAGGAACTTGGGACAAAAGGAGAGACTTTATTAGATGCACCTAATTCCTTGGATCCTTAGAAAAAGAATGCAGGTTCCAAACCTCAGAGGACAGTTCTGCCACCACTTAAATGCTGCCATAAAGGTTTGTTCCACTTATCTGAGCTCAAGCTCTACCCCTCTTCGAGAGAGATCTACTTCCAAGCTCATTCAAGTTGTGGATAGAACTCATTTCCTTGCAGCTGTGTGACCGAGGTCCCTCTATTCTCACTGACAGTCAGGGGGCCTCTCAGCTCCTGCAGCACTCAAATGACTACTCAGTGGTCCCTCCATCTTTAAGCCAGCCATGACACACTGAATTTCTCTCATGCTTCAAGTCTCTCTGACTTTCTTTTCTGTCACTGGCTGGAAAAATCTCCTCCTTTTAAGAGCTCAAGTGAGTATACTGGGCCCTCCTAGACAACCTTGACTTCAGGTCAACGTAGGATAATCCTAGGAGTCATGCCTCACCATATTCACAGATTGCAGTCCTTTACTAGCAAATCGGTACTTTTCAAATATTGACATTTAATTTGTGTGTTATATAGAAGGTAATGAGCTTATACCAAGATACCTTGATTATTTTTATATGTGATTATGGAAACCATATTAATTATATATGTGATCTGTACTTCACAATTTGGAGGTACAAGTACCAAGGCTTTATATAGTATTCGTGAATGTGATGTGTCCTTGTTTTCAACAAGGAGGGACTTAGCCCCTCCTATAAGAAACTAGATAATTAGACTGAAGATGAACTAATCTATACACTGTCTATCTTTTTCACAGTAAGTTAATACCAGTGGTCTCTGTACATAGAGATAGGACTGTATTAAGTGCTATTCATTATTTTTCTAGGCAACGACAGGGTGAGTCCTGTCTTGATTGCCTCTGTAACCAGGAATTAAGGATAAATTTCATTGGGATATATGTCTGTGAGTAAAAGAGATAAATGATCCACATAGGAGATAAATGATACACATAGGAGAGCTGAACTCCACAGGCCACCATGACCTAAATCATTAGGCAAGACAACAAGTGAGCCAAAATGAAAATAAAATTTAGCTCCAAAAGTCTCCAAAAATAAAAACTGTATTATTCCCAAACTCTGAAAATAATGAATAAAAATATATCTATCTGGCAGTGGATTCAAGCACTTAAT
This sequence comes from Mellivora capensis, assembly GCA_004024625.1. Lineage (NCBI taxonomy): Eukaryota > Metazoa > Chordata > Mammalia > Carnivora > Mustelidae > Mellivora > Mellivora capensis. Next base: position 11,568 of record PISX010030685.1, on the reverse strand, counting down.
CACTCCCCAAGTTCAGTAGTCAGTCACTACATTTCATGTCATTACTTTTCCATGTTAAAAATTGAAACAGAATAAAAATTCAGGACAGGGAAGCCTATCAATAGCAACAACCCCAAATCTAAGTGAAATGGTAGAAGTGACAAAAGGCCATTACACAATGTTTAGGACAAGTAGCAAGTAGCCTTTCTAGCAAAACTCTGGTTTTACTGGAATGGGCAGGTGGGCTACACAGGTGGCATGGTATAGGAAGCCACTGTGTTCACATGAGCCTAAGACATTCCTCCCTTGTACAGAGATACCAGAACAAGTGGACAGATCATGCAAGATTGATCTAGCTATGGCAAGTGGCCCATACCAGGAAGCCCCTTGGCCTTTATAGATTCAAGGCTCTCCTCCCTTGCCTAGAGACATGAAAACACTCAAAAGATACTAGTGGGGAAGCTACCACAATTTTTCCCCACTGACAGACATCTAGCCTCCTGACCTGAGGAAACTCCTGCTGCTCCCTCAGGCAGCACTAGGAGGGACCAGTTGTAGCCCCACTAACACCAGAAAACCAAACACCAAAATGATATCACAAAAGGCTGTGAAAATTAAATTACCATTGGAACCACAGCCCAGAGAAGCAGGCCAAGGTCTATGTGCTAACTTTAAACAGGGCAACTACTTCCTAAAATAAAAGATCTGAATAGGATCCAGAGTCCCTTACATAATAGACAAATGTTCAGGATACCATAAAAAATTACCCATTATAGCAAGAACCATGAAAATCACACCTTAAATGAGAAACACAATCAAATGATGCCAACAGAATGAATAATGAATCAGAAGTTGGGATTATCTGATAAGGATTTCAAAGAAGCTGTCATAAAAATGTTTCAACAATTAATTACAAATTCTCTTGAAACAAATGATCAAATAGAAAATCTCAGCTAAGAAACAAAAGTTATAAAAAGTTCCAAGTGGAAATTGTAGAACTAAAAAATAAAATAACAAATAAAAAAACTTGTTAAATAGGCTCAATAGTAGAGCAGAGATGACAGAGGATAGTATCAGAGAACTTGAGGACAGACAGAACAATACAATTCAGCTAATTTTAACAACAGAGAAAAAAATATTGACAAAAGATAAACAGAGACTCGGGGACCTGTAGGACAATACCAAAATATCCAACATTCATATCATCAGGGTCTCAAAAGGACAGGGAGACAGAAAGTAGAACAGAGAGACTTTCTGAAGAAATAGTAGATGAAAACTTTCCAAATTTGATGAAAGACACAATGTGCAAATTCAAGCTGAACAAACACCAAACAGAATGAACCCAAGGAAACCATGCCAAGATGCATTACAGTTAAACATTTAAATATCAGAGACAAAGGAAAAAATCTTGAAAGTAGCCAGAGAGAAAAGACACATTACCTACGAGACCACCAGTTTGAATGACAGAAAATTTCACATTTAAAACGTAGGAGACCACAAAGAGAGGCTTCACTGTTTTCCAACCACAAAAAGGAAAGAACAATTGACTGCAAATTCTGAATGTAAAATCATCCAATTGTCCTTCAGGAATTTAGAGAAAATAAAACCACTACTATACATGTTAAAAACAAAACAAAACAAACTTTGGCTAACACACTGATCCTTAGAAATGACTGAAACAGACGTTATAACACCACCTGATATTCAAGATAATGGTATTTAAACCTGGGGAATAAGAAATTTTAAATTTCCTAAACTGAAGTAAGATTTCCACACTCACACAAAGTAGTAAAATGCCAGGAGACTTTTTAAAAATCACTTACATATACTGTCATACCCAGAGAAACAATTATAAAAATCATACAAAGAAAGAAATTTTTTAAAAACTACAAGTAAACCAAGACAGGATTGTAAAAAATGTTCAAGTAACCTGAAGGAAGGCAAGAAAAAAGAAAGTGGAACAAGACCAATGAAAATAAATAGAAAATAATAAAATAACAGAAGTGCTTAACATATCAATTATTACTTTAAATATAAATAGTCTAATACTAATCAAAAAACATACTGGCAGAGTGGATAAAACTATATCAAACTATATGCTACTTACAAGAAATTTACTTTTTAAAAAAAGATTTATTTGAGAGAGAGAGTGAGCACATGCTTGTGTGAGCACAGGTGGGGAGAGGCAAAGGGAGAGAAAGTCTTAACCAGACTCTGAGCTGAGGGTGAAGCCCAACAACAGGGCTCGAACCCATGACCTCTAGATCATAACTGAGCCAAAACCAAAAGGTGGATGCTCAACCAACTGTTCCATTCAGTGCCCCAAGAAATTTACTCTAAGTATAACACTGATAGACTGCAAGTAAAAGGATGGAGAATTAAGGAGGTCATGTGTTGTGATGAGCACTGGGTGTTATACACAACTAATGAATCGTTGAACACTACATCAAAAACTAATGATGTACTGTATGGTGACTAACATAACATTAAAAAAAACTAATAATGTACTATATGTTGGCTAACTGAACATAATAATAAAAAACTGATCCCAACTAACTTAAAAGAACTGAAATCATACATAGTGTGTTCGATGACCATAGCAGAATCAAACTGGAAAGCAATTATAGAAAGACAACAGAAAAAACTCTAAACATAGAATTAAACAACACTTTTATAAATAATCCATGGGTTAAAGAGGAAGCCTTAAAGGAAAGAAACACACTTAGAACTGAATGAAAACAAAAATACAACAAATCAAAATATGTGAGATGCAGCTAAGACAGTGCTGGAAGGGAAATTCTTTTTTTAGATTTTATTTATTTATTTGACAGAGAGAGACAGGTCACAAGTAGGCAGAGAGGCAGGCAGAGAGAGAGGGGAAAGCAGGCTCCCTGCTGAGCACAGAGCCCAATGTGGGGCTCAATCCCAGGATCCTGAGATCACGACCTGAGCCGAAGGCAGAGGCTTAATCCACTGAGCCATCCAGGTGCCCTGGAAGAGAAATTTTTGCACTAAATGCTTATGTTGGAAATGAGGAAGTATCTCAAATCAATGGTAAGTTCCTAACTCAAGAAATTAGAAAAAGAAGAACAAAATAAAACTAAAGCAGGCAGAGGGAAGAAACAATAAAGAGCAGAAATCAGTGAAATTGAAAACAAAACATTAGAGATAATCAATTAGATAAAACTGGTTTTTAGGGGGAGGATGCACCAATAAATCTGATTAAATCTCTAACAAGACTGAAAAAGAGAATGAGAGAGAGAAAATGAAAGAGAGAGGACAGACCATTAATATCAGAAACAACATAGTGGACATCACTATAGATCTTGCAGTCATTAAAAAGGTAATAAAGGCATACAATAAATAACTTTGCACTGACAGAGTTCACAACTTAGGAAAAATAGACCACTTCCTTAGAACTACCAATTGCCAAAATTCAACCAACATAAAATAAACATTAATAGCCCTAAAACCATCTTTTTCAAATTAAATTCTTAATAAAGAAGTCCTGGGAAAAAAATCTCCAGGCCCAAATGGCTCCATGATAATTTTATCAAATATTAAAAAATGAATTATACCAATTTCTTCCAAGAACAAAAAAGGAGGGACATATTCTCAACACATTTGAGGAGGATAATATTAACCTGATACCAAAACCAGACAAAAACAGTGTTAAGAATTGCATCATTATATTGTACACTTGAAACGAATATAATATTGGAGTCAACTGTACTCAAGTTTTTAAAAAATTTAAGTAACTATGATGAAAAGGAAGCAAAACAATAGAAACAGACTCATAATACAGAGAACGATCTGGTGGTTGCCAGAGGGGAAAGGTGTAGGGCAGGAAGGAAATAAGGGAAGAGGATTAAAAGATACAAACTTCCAGTTATAAAATAAATAAGACAGGTGATACAATGTGCAGCACAGGGAATATGGTTAACAGTAAGTAACAACTTCATATGGTGAGATAGTAGCTAGATTTATTGTGGTCATTTTGTGATGGTGACTTTGTGATGTATATAAAATGTGAAATCACTATGGTGCACACCTAAAGCTAACATGGTAATATATATCAACTACACATCGATTTAAAAATGTGGAAAAACAGAACTAAGAAAAAAAGAAAAACTACAGACCAATATCCTTCATGTACTTAGAAGATACAAAACCCACAATGGCGTATTAGCAAACCAAATCCAGCAAGGTATTAAAGAGTTATACATGGGGAAAATATGGAAGTAGAAAATATTCCAGACACACAAGGTTGATTAACATTTGAAAGCCAATCAGTAATCCACATATCAATAGACTAAAGAAGAAAAATCATGTATCAATTAATGCAGCAAAAGCATTTGACAAAATTCAGTATCCATCCATGATAAAAACTCTCAGAAAATTAAAAAAGAGGGGAACATCATTAACCTGATACAAAGTATCTACAGATAAAGAATATCTACAGTTAGTATCATTCACAGTGGTGCAAGACTGAATATCTTTTCTCCTGAGACCGGAAAAAAGGCCAGAATGCCCACTCTTACCGCTCTTATTCAACATAGTCCTAAGAAGTTCTAACTTCTGCAACAAGGCAAGAAAAAGAAATAAAGCCATAGAGATTGGAAAGGAAGATAAAACTGTCCCTGTTTGTAGATGATATATTGTCTATGCAGAAAATGGCAAGAAATCCACAAGTACATATCACACAGTAATAAACACAAACACACACACACGCACGCATACGCGCACACACACACACACAATTCCTAGAACTAATGAGTTCAGTAAAGTTGCCAGTTATAGGATCAATGCACAAAATCAATTGCATTTTGACAGACTAACGAACATACTGAACTAATGAACAAATGGAAACCTATATTAAAGAGCAAATACCATTTACAATCACTCTAAATACAATGAAATAATTAGGTATATACTTAATTAAACATGTACAGGATCTCTAAACTGGAAATTACAAAATAAGACATCAAAGAAGATCTAACTGTATTGTCATATTCATGAATTGTGTTCACAGACTGGATGAATCAACATCATAAAGATGTGAGTTGTCCCCAGATCAATCTATAGATTCAGTGCAATACCTGTCAAAATCCTAGAAAGGTTTTCTTTACATAAATAACCAAGACCCCCAAAAATAGCTAAAATATTTTTGCAAAAGAAAAATAAAGTTGGAGGAACCCTGGCACTTGATAATAAGGCATGTAGCAACATTAATCAAGAAATTGTGGTGTTGGTGGAGAGAGAGATACAAAGATCAATGGAACAGAAGATTTAGATTTAACCCACATAGATATAACTAGCTGATTTTTGGCAAACATACAAAATTAAATGTATAAGTATAGCCTTCTTAACAAATGGTGTTAGAGTAACAACTATAGGGAAAAAAATCTTAAAGTAAAAGTTGCATTTTATTAAAAAAACAACAACAACCGTAACAACCCAACCTAACTATATGACTAAAGGATCTGGAAAGAGGAGAACAAAGTCCAAAGCCAGTAGAAGGAAGGAGGAAATAACAAAGATTAGATAAAAAATAAAGGAAATACAGACCCAAAATAGAACAGATTAATAAAACCAGGAGCTGGTTTTTTGAAAAGATCAATAAAAATTGATAGACCTTTAGCTAAACTCATTAAAAAAAAGGGAAGAGAAGTCAAATAAATAAAAGCAGAAACCAAAGGAGGAGAAATAATAGCCAACACCACAAAAATACACAAACAAAAAAAACTGTAAGAGAATATTATGAAAAATTACAGCCAAAAAATTGGACAACCTAGAAGAAATGGATACATAATCTTCCAAAACTGAACCAGGAAGAAATAGAAAATTTGAACAGGTCAATTATTAACAATGAAATTGAAGCATTAATCAAAAACTCCCAACAAATTATGTGAATTCTACCAAATATTTAAAGAGAAGTTATATTTATTCTTTTCAAACCATTCCAAGAAACAGAAGAGGAAAGAACATTCCAATTTCATTCTACAAGAGCAGCATTACTCTGATACCAAAACAGGACAGGAGGAGCAAGATGGCGGAGGGGTAGATAAGCTAAATTTCATCTGGTCCCAGGAATTCACCTAGATAGTCATCAAACCATTCTGAACACCTACAAATTGAATAGGAGATAGATGAGAAGAAGAGCAGCAATTCTAGAAACAGAAAAGCGACCACTTTCTGGAAGACAGGACATGCGGAGAAGTGAATCCAAGGAGGTACATGGGAAGATAGACCACAGAGGGGAGGGGCTGGCTCCCGACAAGCCGTAGAGCAGTGGAGCATAAAATCAGAACTTCTAGAAGACTGCTCCACCGAGGGATGTCAATCCAGAGGCGAAGTAAGGGGTGTCCCTCCTGGGACAGTGTGGTCTCAGGACCCTCAGGGTCACAGAAAGACCAGGGATGCCTGAGTGCGGCAGAGCTCCCAGGTATCGGAGTGGGAAGCTGGCTGCAGAGACAGAGCCGAGGAGTGGGCTTTCATCCCAGGGTTACCTTAAACTGTGATCCAAGGCACAGTTGAACCACTGCGCTTTGAGCGGGGACCCCACAAGTGGCAGATCTGGGGAGACCCTCCCCCTTCTTCCTCCTCTGGGAGGAGCAGTGCAGGAGCACGATGAAGAAATCTGCTGGGTTTGCAGACTCCAAACGGGGCCATGTGCCAGAGATGGAAACACTCAGTCACAGGCCGGGTGAGCACAGAGTGCAGCTGGAGACCAGGGAGATGGGAGAGATTGACTGCTTTTCTCTGAGGGCACATTAAGGAGTGTGACCCTGAGCTCTGGCTCCCATTGGCCAGAGACTGGGAGGCTGCCATCTTCATTCCCATCCTCCAAAGCTGTAGGGAAAGCATTCAGGGAACAAAAGCTACCAAGAGCAAACCTGAGCAGATTGGTGCCTGGCAAGGATGGTGCAGTTGCACCTTGGGCAAAGCCATTTAAGAATCACTGCAAGAAGCCCCTCCCCCAGATCAGCAAGAACATCCAGCCAAGACAAACATTACCAATCAATGAGAACTGCAAAATACCAGTGCTAAGAGAATACAGCACACAGAATTCATGGCTTTCCCCCCATGATTCTGAAGTCATTCAATGTTAAATTTTTTTACTTTTTGTTATTTTTTGGGGTTTTTTTTTAAATGTTTCCTCTTTCCTATTTTAACCTATTTTATCGATACCTTTTTTAAAAATTTTTCATATTCTGTCCCTTTATTGTATTTAACCTTATTTTTTTTTTTACATGTAAGTTTTTTTTTTCTTTAAAGTTTTGGGATACAGTTTCTTCTAGAAGACCAAAATATACCCTAAATCTAGCAGATGGCTTTGTTCTAGTCTCCAGCTTGATCACATTCTCTCCTTTTTTTTTTCTTTTTTTAACCAACTTATCAATTCCTTTTTAAAAATCTTTTTAAATTTTCATCTTTATAGTCATTTTGTCTCTTCATCATGTTTACCCTTATTTACATATAAAAATATTCATATATATATAGATATATAAGTTTTTCCTTCTTTAAAATTTTGGGAGCATTTTCTTCTAAAAGACCAATACACACCCAAAATCAAGTGTGTGGCTGTTCTATTCACCAGCCTAATCCTTTTTTTTTTTCTTTTCTTCTCCCCTGGTTTCAGGTCTCTTCTGATTTGTTTAGTGTATATTTTTCTAGGGTCATTGCTACCCTTTTAGCACCTTGTTCTCTCATTCATCTATTCTTCTCTGGACAAAATGACAAGGTGGAAAAACTCACATCAAAAAACAACAACAACAAGAGGCAGTACTAACTACTAGGGACCTAATCAATACAGACATTAGTAAGATATCAGAGCTAGAGTTCAGAATGATGATTATAAAAATGCTAGATGGGCATGGAAAAAGCGCAGAACATACTAGAGAATGATGTTCTGGAGAAATAAAATCCCTTTCTGGAGAAATTAAAAAACTAAAATTTAAGCAAGTTAAAGTCAAAACAGCTATTAATGAGCAATCAAAAATGGAAGCTCTTACTGCTAGGATAAATGAGGCAGAAAAGAGCATTAGTGATATAGAAGGCAAATGATGGAGAATAAAGAAACTGAGAAAAAGAGAGATAAACAACTGCTGGATCATGAGTGGAGAATTTGAGAGATAAGTGATGCCACAAGATGAAACAATATTAGAATAATTGGGATCACAGAAAAAGAAGAAAGAGAGAGGGGGCAGAATGTATATTGGAGCAAATTATAGCAGAGAACTTTCCCGATATGGGAAAGGAAACAAGCATCAAATTCCAGGAGGCACAGAGAACTCCCCTTGAAATCAATAAAAATAGGTCAACACCCCATAATTTAATGGTTAAACTTACAAGTCTCAGAAACAAAGAGAAGATCTTGAAAGCAGCTCAGAAGAGGTCTGTAACATACAATGGTAGAAATATTAGATTGGCAGCAGACCTATCTACAGAGACCTGGAAGGTCAGAAAGGACTGGCATGATATATTCAGAGCATTAAACCGGAAAAATATGCAGCCAAGAATACTACATCCACCCTTTGCTGAGGGAGGAGTCAAGACGGCGGAGAAGTAGCAGGCTGAGACTACATCGGGTAGCAAGAGATCAGCTAGATAGCTTAGCAAACCATTGCAAACACCTACAAATCCAACGGGAGATCAAAGAGAGGAATAACAGCAATTCTGGAAACAGCAAATCGACCATTTTCTGAAAGGTAGGACTGGCGGAGAAGTGAATCGAAAGCGACGGGAGGATAGACCGCAGGGGAGGGGCTGGCTCCCGGCAAGTGGCAGAGCAATGGAGCACTAAATTGGGACTTTTAAAAGTCTGCTGCACTGAGGGACATCGCTCCAGAGGCTAAACCGGGGTGAAGCCCATGTGGTGTCACCATGGCCCCAGGTCCCGCAGGGTCACAGAAGGATCGGGGGTGTCTGAGTGTCATAGAGCTCGCAGGTACTGGAGAGGGGAAGCCAGCTACAGAGACAGAGCCGAGGAGTGAGTTCTCAGCTCGGGGTTACCTTGAACCAGTCGCAGGCTGGGTAGGCTAGGAGCGCGGCCGGAGGCCAGGGAGACGGGAGTGATTGAGGGTTTTCTCTGAGGGCGCACTGAGGAGTGGGGCCCTGAACTCTCGGCTCCTCCGGGCCGGAGATTGGGAGGTCGCCATTTTCATTCGCATCTTCCGGACTCTACGGAAAGCGTTCAGGGAACAAAAGCTCCCAAAAGCGAAACCGAGCGGATTACTTAGCCCGGCCCCTGGTAAGGGCAGTGCAAATCTGCCTCGGGCAAAGACACTTGAGAATCACTAAAACAGGTGCCTCCCCCAGAAGATCAACAAGAAAGCCAGCCAAGACCAAGTTCACTTAACAAGGAGAGCAGCGGAATTCCAGAGGAGGAGAAAGCAAAGCGCGGAATTCATGGCTTTCTCTCCATGATTCTTTAGCCTTGCAGTTCATTTAATTTTTTCTTTAATTTTATTTTTTTTCTTTTTCGGCTAAATTTTTTTTTAACTTTTACCCTTTTCTTAACATTTTTAAACTAGTTTATCTTAACAATACCTTTCCAAAAAAATAATAATCTTTGTTGAAATTTCATTATTATAGTCATATTTTAACCTTCATAGCATTTAACTTTATTTTTTGTATTCACATAAGGGTTTTTGCTTCTAAAAAATTTGGGGTACAACTTCCTCTAGTGGATCAAAATATACCCTAAATCTAGCTCCGGGCTTGTTCTAGTCTCCATCCTGAGCAAATTCTCTCCACTTTCTTTTTCTTTATTCTCCAAACAAAATTACTTTATCAACTCCTTTTTTTAGAAATTAAAAAAAAATTTTTTTGCTTTTCATCTTTATAGGCATATTCCATCCCTTCATTGTGTTTACCCTTATATACATTTTTCATTCTTTAAAATTTGGGGAGGTACTTTCTTCTAAGAGACGAAAATACCCTACAATTAAGTGGGTGACACTGTTCTAGTCACACGCTAATATATATATATATATATATATATATATTCTTTTTTATATTTTTTCTTTATTTGTTTTCTTTTTTAAATTTTTTTTTCTGAACTTCTTTTATTCCCTTTCTCCCCCCCATGATTTGGGGTCTCTTCTGATTTGGTTAAAGGGCATTTTTCTGGGGTCTTTGCTACCCTTTTAGTATTTTATTAGCTCCTTCATATACTCTTATCTGGACAAAATGACAAGGCGGAAAAACTCACCACAAAAAAAAGAACAAGAGGCAGTACCGAAGGCTAGGGACCTAATCAATACAGACATTGGTAATGTGTCAGATATAGAGTTCAGAACGACGATTCTCAAGGTTCTAGCCGGACTCGAAAAAGGCACGGAAGATATTAGAGAAACCCTCTCTGGAGATACAAAAGCCCTTTCTAGAGAAATAAAAGAACTAAAATCTAACCAAGTTGAAATAAAAAAAGCTATTAATGAGGTGCAATAAAAAATGGAGGCTCTTACTGCTAGGATAAATGAGGTAGGAGAAAGAATTAGTGATATAGAAGACCAAATGACAGAGAATAAAGAAGCTGAGCAAAAGAGGGACAAACAGCTACTGGACCACGAGGGGAGAATTCGAGAGATAAGTGACAGCATAAGACGAAACAATATTAGAATAATTGGGATTCCAGAAGAAGAAGAAAGAGGGGAGCAGAAGGTATATTGGAGAGAATTATTGTAGAGAATTTCCCTGATATGGCAAAGGGAACAAGCATCAAAATCCAGGAGGTGCAGAGAACTCCCCTCAAAATCAACAAGAGTAGGTCCATACCCCGTCACCTAATAGTAAAAAGTCTTAGCGACAAAGAGAAAATCCTGAAAGCAGCACGGGAAAAGAAGTCTGTAACATACAATGGTAAAAATATTAGATTGGCAGCAGACTTATCCACAGAGACCTGGCAGGCAAGATAGAACTGGAATGATATATTCAGAGCCCTGAACGAGAAAAACACGCAGCCAAGAATACTATGTCCAGCTAGGCTATCACTGAAAATAGAAGGAGAGATAAAAAGCTTCCAGGACAAACAAAAACTGAAAGAATTTGCAAACACCAAACCAGCTCTACAGGAAATATTGAAAGGAGTCCTCTAAGCAAAGAGAGAGCCTAAAAGTAGAAGATCAGAAAGGAACAGAGAAAATATACAGTAACAGTCACCTTATAGGCAATACAATGGCACGAAATTCGTATCTCTCAATAGTTACCCTGAATGTTAATGGGCTAAATGCCCCCAATCAAAAGACACAGGGTAACAGAATGGATAAAAAAACAAAACCCATCAATATGTTGCCTACAAGAAACTCATTTTAGACCCGAATACACCTCGAGATTTAAAGTGAGGGGGTGGAAAACAATTTACCATGCTAATGGACATCAGAAGAAAGCTGGGGTGGCAATCCTTATAACAGGTCAATTAGATTTTAAGCCAAAGACTATAATAAGGGATGAGGAAGGACACTATATCATACTCAAAGGGTCTGTCCAACAAGAAGATCTAACAATTTTAAACATCTATGCCCCTAACATGGGAGCAGCCAACTATATAAACCAATTAATAACAAAATCAAAGAAACACATCAA